>JASDQU010500650.1:29852-52313 GCA_032191745.1 Picea mariana | reverse complement strand
TAATTCTTGGTCTACTGAAGGATATTCACTTTCAAATAGAAAGGTGGTTACAAAATTATGAATCATTCCTTCCCAGTCTGCAGTGATGAGGAACAGTTCCACTTGAAGGTACCAGTTGATAGGGGTTGTGTCCAACGTGTTAATGAATTTGTGCACCCATTTTTCTTGGGGAATTTAACTCCAGGACTCTTCATAGCTTCTCACATGGTCCTTTGGGAAACTTCGCCCTGTGTACCTTGCTTTGCATCCTTCTACTTCTGTTGTGAATCATGTTGTCATCAAAGTTTGGCATTGTACCCAGTCTGTAATATTGCTTTTGTGGGTTCCCCACCATCTTATTGGTGTGGCTTTCAGGGCCTCATTCATTGCTAATAGCCTCTGTTGTGTTGGTAAAATTGCTTCAAAATATGATAGGAAGGCTTCTAAAGGGTTCAAACCATCAATTGTGGGTAAGTTACTCACTATTGTGCCGATCCAGCGAACTTCTCTAGTTAATCTAGAACATCTTCTAGTAGATATTTCATACATATGGTTCTTCTAGTTCTCCAATGCTTCTTTTGAATCTGATGAACAAGCGTTGTTACTTCACCAGCTCAGATTCCCATCGACTGTAGGGCTGATGTAATCCTACTATCTGGTTGTCAATTTGTATATGTTTTCCAGTTTGTATGCATGGTCTTATTCTTTGATGGGCTCTGTATATCATGGACCCTAATTTGGATATAAGGGTGCAATGAAATGAAGGCCATCTCTTTCAAATCTCATACATATTTTCTTCAAATCAACCACTGTGGAGTTATTGAAGGCCCAATCAATTCCTAACAGTGCAAGGTAAGGGCAGTTGTCATCAACAATTTCAATTACCTCAAAATCTGCGAATGTTCTCACTCCATCGATGTCCACAGGGACATGTTCCAATCTACCAAAGGGGCTGACAACTTGTTGGTTAGCCATCCTAAGCCTGATAGGGGAGTATATCAACTTTGATTTCCCCATCAGTGCCCAAGTTTGCTTTGTCATGACATTAACCTCCGACCCTAAGTCGAGGACCACATAGTCTATATCATACTCTCCTATTTGATCATTCAAGTGTAATTCTTTATTTGTCCTTCTCCTTTTTCCAATTTGATGTACTACCCTATTCAGTAAGGGGTTTATATTTCCTAGTTCATACTGTCTAATTAAGTTTTGTATCTCTTGTACAATGCCTTTATCCTGAATCAACTTAACACAGGTGGATAAAAATTCCATGAGCTTTCTTATCTCGTTTCACTCCTGTGGCGAAGAAAATTGATCAAATGCCTGAGGCATTCCATATTCTTTTATTTATGGTTTTATTTTTTATGAGGAACCTTGATCTTCGTTGAACTCTTGTCTTTCTTTCTTTGCATCGAAAGTTCAGGTCTTCTATGTAGCCTTCCTGATACCTGAGTCTTCTGTAATCTTTCCTTGAGTCATTTTATCCTCTCCTGTAGCAGAGCCTCCTCGAGTGATAACAACAAATTTATGGTTTTCCTTGCAAGGATCAACATATATCAATTGAACTTGTGGATTCTTCTAAGGTCCTCATCTTTCCTGTAGCTTAGCTAGCAACATAGGGAAATATTCTATAACATGGTCAAATGAGCTGCAATAGCTGCATGTAGTGCAAGGATTCTAAAAATCCCTTTCCAAGTGTCCTGGTTGATCATAGTTGTAACAGATGATATTTCCTCAGCCTCAGTTCATTCCTCCTCCTCATCCTCATCCTCTATATCCACCACGAGGATTGAAATTTCCTCTTCCTAGGGAGTTATATTGTGGAGTGTTTCCTTCTTGTTGTTCTTCACCTTGGATCTTGTATATGTCCCTCGATATTTCGTGCATAAGGTCATAGGCCCTACAATCCCTATCACCATTCCCCACAGACTTACAGAATGTGCAATATAAATTTGTGTGATTCTGAACATACTTCTTCATGTAATAGCACTCACCTGTGCGATGCCTATTTCTACATACTTCGCACCAGGGCAGGTTGACTTGCTTCAAGGGGCTCGGTTCTCTTGAGGCCAAATATTCATGGAATAAATGACAGTGTTCCTTATCATGTCCTTTTGATCTGCATCCTACACACCATATATCTTCTCTTTTGTCCTTCACCTTATCCTTCTTCATATCCTTGACTTGCAGAGACAAACTAGTCAACTAGCTCAAGATCTGGCTCATACCTGAGTTGAATTCTTGCATAGGGGTTGATTCAATCTTCATAGTGATTTCCAATGCTTCTTCCTATGAAGAAATATTCTGCTGCATCAGGGGAACTCTGATGTGTGGTAAAAGGGCAGCGATGAGCCATTCTTTATTATATTCATCTGGGATCTAAAAAATTAATCGACTTATTAAGGTCTTGAACCTTTGATCAAAGTTCCATACTGGTTCGGCCACCTTCTGTTTGATCCCTTTTAGCTCTGTAATACATTGTGACTTTGACTTATCCTTCTTGAACTCTGCAATCAGTGCATTCTTGATCTCTCCTAGTGGCTTAGGCTGCGCAATTCCCTGGACAAGATTCATGTACCAGCTCAATGCGTGATCCCTTAGGGTAGTGCTGAACTGGGTCCTTTTAACAGCTTCATCGACGACATTTTTAATATTTCATACGGCTTCACACACAAACCAATGCTTATCAAGATCTTCAGATCCATATCCCCTAAATATAGGGAGCCTCATTTCATCTTCCATAAAGCTACCTAGGTTTCTTGTCTGAGTAGATGCTGAGCTACTAGTAACAGTACTCTGAGAACTCTAGTGGTTCTGATTATTTTGATTACCTAGTGCTACTGAAATAATAGGAGGATTAACAATACTTACTTCAATAGTTTGCGGAGTTCCTAAAGTTTCATTCTCATCCTAGTGAGGTTCTTCAACTTCTCCTTCCTCTGTCTTAGTGGGTTCTGAGTGCTCTTCATCTGTCAGATCTACCTCTTCTCCACTGTAGAAACCCTCTTCTTTGTAGTTTTGCTTAGACAGGTTCTCAAGGTGAACCCCTCAAAATATTATCCTACTGCGTGTATATCCAACTTCTGTGTCATTTTCGTTGTCCAAGTTTTTGAACATTAGCCTTTTCAAATCCACTCGATCTACTGTATCTTCAAGATGTTGTTTTCATGCAAAAACATATTGATTCTCAGCTTTAGAAAGTGAAAAAAATTTCCTCTATGTCCTTTGAAAAAGTATCTCTCAGCTTGGATATACGATTCTATTCTATCAACAACAAACTCAGTGATATACCATCCAATGGTACTATCAAACCAATGATCCACTACTCTGAATACAACGTTATCAATTCTTTTGACCTTCTGGATTAGCACTGATGTCCAAACCATAGGGTTTCTGGATCTGATCTCGAAATGGGTATCGACTAACCTAGCCAACCACTCATATAGTTCCTCATGGATTCCTCCAAATAAGATCTCATGAATGTCAGTGAAAATGTATCTTTGTAGCCAGTCTTTATTACTTAGCTTAGGGTTCTTGTTCTGGGCTTCAGTGAAGTCCCTCTCTTGATCTTCTATCCACTTCTGAATCTATGTCTTTGATGGGAACCACCTTGACATTCCCTCACGAAGATTCCTATCCCGGAAACAGAACCATTTGTTGGCATAGGGGTAGACCCGGGGTTCACTCGAAGATCGCACCAACAAGCCCTAGCTACTTGACCTTTCAATAACACCTGCGAAGCAGATGCAATCTCACCCGAAGTAGCTAAGAGGGGGGTTGTGGGACATAGATGTCTACAATGAGGGGAATATCAAGTGGATCTAAAACAACAACAAGGAAACATTCATATATCCCTCACCAAGCTAGATCTACCCTGCACAATTATAGATCTGATCTAATACAACAATGAAAATAACAATATAACAGTGACAGAGATCAAAGCATCAATCACACACACAACACAAGATGTATGTGTTTTACCCTCTCTCTAGGGCTACGTCCACAGAACTATGCTTATGATTTATTGAGATAAAGACTACAGTTCTTGTCCGCTCTCTTAGCTAGCAAATCTTCTTTCTTCTCTCTCTTTCTCCCCCTTTCTCGTGCACCCAGCTATAGGCCTTGACCTTCACACACAACTGAAGATCTTACAATACTAGAAGGCTCTCTCTCTCAACACTTTCTCTCTCAATACAATAATATATCACCACAACAATAGAGATAGATCAACAACAATATCCTACTAACCTGACCCAGGTCCTCTTGACCTTTATTTATACATTACAATGCTTCACCGATAGCCCTAGGCTGAAACCTAGGTGCCAAAACTCTAGATACCAAAATCCTAGGTGTCTAAAACCATAGGTCAACTTGACCCGCTTTTTCCAAGCTTCGCTAGCCTGTCTTTCCTTCCTTCTCGTGCGGTGCTCCAAAGCATCCAACTATGGATTTTTCCACTTGCTGAGTTGTCCTCAATCCATCTTCCTTGTTGATCTATCATCCTTGATCTCCTCATCCAGTGTCTTGCATTTCTGTACTTCTCTCCATCTTTTCTGCTCTTTTGCTCACTTTGACCCAGTGACAGTTATTGTGTCTTCCATGAAGTTCGATTTTCACCTTTTCTTCCTTGTTCTTTGCTTCCTTCCATAGCCAAGAGACAACACTCGACATACACGGTTTTTACTCCCAACTACATGGGTAAGGAGGGGATTATTCCATGTGGTCTAAAATAACATCCTTCAAATGAACTTAACAACATTGAATATGGAGACAAATCTAGTTGGCCAATGTCCTTCCAACATGCCAATGACAACACGCAAGTCGATGAACCCTCATCTACCACTGTGTAGAAAATGTTTTGTGTCACCAATTTTGTGGAATAAACCACTACTATCTGAAAAGAAACGTGGTGAGGAAGATGAGGTTTATAATCAGTAAGGTAAAAAAAAATCATACTTGAATCATTAGTTTCGACAACACCCAAGGAAGAAAACAATGATTTTCTTCGTGAGGGGCGACTCTGGAGAACTTCTAGAGAAGACATCACACAAGGATTTTGTTCTAAATTCTCCACAATGGAATAGTTTTGAGCATCCCTTGCATTCGGGTTATGAGAAGCCCTCTTAAATGAACCATTAGGGATGTGATTCATATTTTGTCCCACAGTATTATCAATATGAATAGGAGGTGGTCAGTTGGAAGATTATTTTCCCTTTTCAACAAATTTTGACATTTCGTAATAATGAGCCCTGGTCTGCATATGAGTATATAATCTCATTATGTATACATTTACAGATCCATTATTATAATTATGCATGGGGGCTCCCTAATTTCCCCCATGCACATTCATGGATGAGGAATCTTGAGCCATATTTTTTCCTTGTGGGAAAGGGTTAGTTAACACAATAGTCTATTGTTGCGCCAAAATATTTTGGGCTTACTCAAGTCAAGGGAATTGGTGATTCAAGTGATCATCCATGCAAATATTACACGAAAAATTCACCTTTTTTTTTTTTTTTTACCCTCGTCAGCATTATTCACAGCCTTTTTACCCACCTTACCCTTCTTGCCTTTGGATTTCCTCTTTCCCTCAAGTAGCTAGTTACCCTTGGGATTCGTCGACTGCACACTGTGTACTTTTGAAATTTGGGTTATGGGGGAAATCGAACTAGAAGTTTGGTTGGACACATTTTTTTGAATCAATAACCGTTGAAACTGGTTAGTCAACTGATCTGTGGGCTTACTTTGTACTGAGCCTACTATACCATCGGCATGAGGCCCATACATATTTTTGGTTTTTACAAAAGTCGATCATGGTGTGTATAGGAGAATTTCGTACAACATACCTAATTGAGAGTAAATCAACTCTAGTTTTTTGGCTCTCATAATAGCCTCTTATTCAAAAAATACCTCAAAAGCCGGAACATCTTTGGAGATACAAGGCACCAAGGACTTTAGGAACCACTATAGAGAAAATGTGGGAGGGACCTATTGAGGGGTCCTAAATCCCTATAGCTCATCAGCGGGAACAAAAACTACCACCGAGGCCCAATTAGACTCTGCAATGTTTAATGGTTGAATGGTTCTCCAGAGCTTGTGATCCGACCAATCAATCGATGGGCTTTACGTAGTGATTTACAAGATATTTTCTTGTGAAAACTCCTACATTTTGAACATTCTCTTTTTGTATTTTCTCTTATTAGATGGGTCTGATAAAAATAAAGGTGTTGGTATAAACAATCTGGGTAAAAAAGGCAGAAGCTTAACCACTGAAGAAGGCTAAGCTCAGGATAACCCTTGTTCTCAAGCATGCAGACAACGATTCTCACACCTACGACAAGCCTAGTACTAATACATCAACTTGTTGGTATTTCAATTATTGATTGAGATATAATTATCAGATAAGAGAACATACATGAAACAAAATGATGGCAAGAAAAATAGTTTCCTTAGATCTAATCATTAATCACACATTAACACAACGATTTGTTTTACATAATTAGAGACAAGAAGTATACAAATATTGAATCAGATAACTTATCAACAAATTCATAAATTCTTACTCATTACAATATCTATTCATGAGACAAAGTCGAAAATAATTCCTCCTTAGATCCAATCATAGAAGCCTTTGATGAAAACAAAAGTTTATCTCTGGTCCTAAACAAGACTTCTCAATTAAGGTATTTTATAAATAGTTCTTTACAAATCCAAAAATGAGGGTCTTTGCCAAAACCATCGACCTTTTTTAAAAGGTTGACCCTCTTATTTATAACAAACTATTATCTAAAAATAACTATCAGAAGTGCAATCTAAGTAAAACAAAACATCGCCACATGGTGCTTTCATCTCTCTGTCTTCTAAGATTCATCAAATGGTTTCACTTAAGTGGATGACTCTTCACATACTCTGACAATTTGATGAAGAGTTCCTCGATGTGTTGGCATACATGAATTTGTGTTGGTCCATCAAGGCCGAAAGGATCTCCTTTATCTCCACTGCTTGACCCCGATACTTGACTACTTTAGCACTTAAATGATGTAATATTGCTCGAGCCTTGAGCAGGTTCTCCATGAATTGTTGTACTTGACCTGACACCATGTTTTCCACCTTTTCTATCTCTGCAGTCCACGATGAGTCTTGTTCTACATGATGTTTGACTATGTCATGAAAGTCGACAAAGTCCTCGGGTGAGCCAAATTCTGGGAGACCGATGTCTCTAATCGCCTGATTGATCTTGGTCTAGCTTCTTTCACAATCGACCCATTTCTCTTGAAACTCCCTATGAGGTTCTTGGGCCATCTTCACCCAATATTTGAATGACTTCCTTATGATATCGATGTTGTTGTCCCTAAGCACCTGAATGTCATGCTCTTTGGTGTCTTGGCCCTTTTGAACCACGCTAATGTAATCAATTCTTTCCACTACTTAGTGGGCATTCTCATACAATATTTCCATGTATTTTCATGTCGCTAGCACAAAGAGGGTGTATTTTTGGAATTCAACTATCCCTGCAGTGAAAAGTCTCCGCTCACTCGTGAATTTGTTGTAGGAATTTTGGAATTCACTTCTCAGGAATACCGTGGCCTATGTGGAGTCTTGATACTATTTTTCCAAATGGCGTAGATGATCAAACTCCTTTAGCACATCATCCAACTCCTCTTCATATTTCCTTTATTTATCTAGGGTGGCATCTTTGATTTCCATTCCCACATCGATAATTTCATATGTCTTGGCATGGTCTGTGCTAATCAATTTTTCCTCTATGGTGATGAGGATGGAACTGTCCAAAGTAAGACTCATTTTCTTATTGTTTCTTTTCATGATGGCTTTCCTCTTTCGATCATAGGAAATGGATTGTATATCAGTGACCTCATCCACAGGTTCAGGTATTTGTTTCTCTCCCCATGTAAGAGTGTTTCCCATGCCCCCAACAATGTATATATGTTCAAGACTAGGTTCATGAACCTCTTATGTACGTCCCAATGGCTCGACCTCTAGTTTTTTCTCATCGGGTGGTAAAATACTGGTCAAACCCAAGGAATTAGGGGAAGTTTCAGTACTCACTTGGTAATCGGCTGTTGGGATGTCGATTTCCTGTTATGAAATTTCTCCTTCTTGTTCACCCGATCCTAGATCATTTCTCAAGCTGTCCATTGGGGTTCCTGCTACATCAAGTAGCTCAATGTCTAGAACACTTTTGACCTCCTAGTCACTCTATGGAAGGCTTTGAATTATAGCATCGAGAGCTGGGGAAGATTCTTTCTCGGGTTCCTTTTCCTCTGTAATCTACACCGAAGTCACCAGGGAAACCTCTGAACTCTCTTTATCATCATAGACAGTTATTAAATCATGTAAGGGGTTTGGTACACTATTCCTACCCAGTGTCCTTGATATCTCAATCTAATTTGAAATTCTCCCTAGTGATCCAATCTGTGGTGGTGGAATTTTAGGATTTTATGCCCTGGTGATTCCTTCAAGTTGCATCGTCTCTAAGCCACTCGACTCTCCTCTACTTGCGATTGGGTTTTTAGTAGGAGCCCTCATCATTTCTATGTGATTTGGGTCATTTTGCAACTAATCAATGACTCTTTGTGCCTCTTCCATCAATAACAATCTCTTTGATTGTGCCTCTGGTGTTAAGAAAATTCCCTTTCTTTGTGCCTCTATTTCCTCTACCACTTTGATTTCTTCTTTGTCTCTGAGGGCCTCTTGGGTAGACTTCTCTATCATTTCCACCTTTTCATCCATTCTCATGGCGTTGAACTTGGTCATGTTTGGGTTGGCCATCCTCTGCACCACCTCGTCCCAATCCTCGACACACTCTGTGAATATTTCATCCTCAAAATTATCATGGGCATATGGCCAATAGGATGACACCTGTGAAGCATATTGGAGGACCAGGCCTTTAAGGTCATTCTTGCAGAATCAGCCTGTTGGGAACCTGAATTCAAGTTGTCTCAACCCTTCTTGTTTGAATTGAGAAATATCCTTTACCAAATAGAACCCCACATGGAAACCATAGGGTATGAAAGCTTGTTTCTTGTCTTTGAAAAATGTGGTGTTATAGCCCTACAGGATGGTTTGATAACAAATTTCTCCCACAATGAGCTAGTCTGAGAGATGATCGGGTAGGAGATGTGGTGTTATAGTGGCCCTGAACACCTTGATGTAGGTTGAGTGCTTGTCGAAGTAACAATGGCCTACTTTGGCTATCATTTTCTTGGTTGCTGTAGATATTATTAGGCATTCCTTCTTAAAAATAATAAAATAAATGTGAGTGATGAATTCATTGCATATGAGTGCATAATACTGCTTGTACATGTTCTCCCAAAGTATGTTGAAGTAGACATGAACCAAGAGTTCTGCAACATGCCAGCTTAGATTCATTCTGACGAAGATGTTCATTGCACACATGACATCGAGCAGGTATGAGGCCATGTAGAAAGTTGGTGCCTCTCCTTTATTTGGTGACTGAGCCTGTTGTATACAGGTGGTCAATTGTTTTGAGATTATCGCTCCCCAGTTGAAGCTGCTCCCGACGATCGCCACTATGTACACCAAAGGAATCTGTGCTTCTGAAAACTTGGAGAAATCCTTTTATCCATATAGCTGAC
Source organism: Picea mariana (assembly GCA_032191745.1). Lineage (NCBI taxonomy): Eukaryota > Viridiplantae > Streptophyta > Pinopsida > Pinales > Pinaceae > Picea > Picea mariana. The sequence continues at coordinate 42,717 of JASDQU010500650.1, read as the reverse complement.
AGATGAGAGACATCAAATAGATGTATGGCACCCTCAGGTTGATTGTCCCATACCATCCATTGATCCGATTGGTGAACTTCTTGTCTTGTCTCCACCATGAAGCCATCAATTGGCTGGTGTCATGGACTTCAATAACTACACCATGAAGTCCATGTTGAGTCATTGTTATGGGTCCTTGAGATTGTAGTATTTCTAGAATTTTGTTGAGAGGAAAAATCTGATGTATCTGCCATTCTCATTGTTGATTAAGCACTTATTCCCATATGTATAGTCGATGAGCCATTTCAGAACATCTATGAAGGGGAAAACAAGGGTTCTTCTTTCCACCATGTGTAAATATGACCGTTAGATGTTGGGGAACACCTAGTCAGCGAGCGCCCTTACATATGGGTCACTGTGTGGGATATAATATGGGTATTCTTCTCGGCTAATTCTATTGAATAGATCCCCCCACTGTGGGAGCGCTACCTTGGATCTAGTGCTTGCCTCTATATCACCAAATCTAGGAGGCTGGAAAAAATCTTTCCTCATTGTTGTTTTGATGACAAGCTCCACCTTAGGAGCGTAATCCAACTGTTTTGTAATCCCTGGAGAAGAACCTTTGCCTATCTTAGCTTCTTTCAGCTTTAGTGCTCTAGGAGAGCATCTGGTGGTTGGATTTTTGGACAACATTATTCCTGCAACCTTGAAGCTTGTTAAAACTTGTTTTGATAATAAAAAGGGTCAGCACAGTCTCGATTTTATTTCTCTTCTCCTTTGGATGCTCTGGAATTTACTTACATGCAGAGAGAATTTGTTCAAAATGGTTCTAGAGATTTAAACAAGGATGATCTTACCATGTCAGATCAACCATTCAATCCGGGTTATGAGTGAAATTTCAACAAATCTACCATTGGATCTTCAGAGGTATTTGAAATTAAATTCATCGTGGCTTGACGACAGAGGTGCGGGTGGTAATGTGGTCTCTTGGTGATTTTAAAATGTTGTTGTCTAATCAGTGCATGGGGTAGAAACAAATGTGGGATTGGGCATTAACTCATTCCTTAAATGTCCAAAATCCAATCGTATCTAATGTCACAAACGTCCCATTGTTCTGTTATTGTAGTTGGTGGATCGGGGGTTGAGATTGTGCTATGATAATTTTCGTTGATATCATCCTGCAAATATTCGGTGTTGATCGGTCGTGCCATACAAACATGACATGGAAAAGCTGACTAGGAGGCATGACTAGGACCTAGGGAACCAAAAATGACTGGGGATAAAACTACACCGTACTATCCTCTTACGTGGTAAAGACGTGTGGCATTTGATACTAGTGGCTTCATTCTCTTGTGTCAGTCAGATTCAGGACTTTCTTTACTCCATATGTTTCTAAAACCAAAACCTAACTTGTCTATGGCGGAAAATGTCAAGGATCGATGATCGAAAATAAACCTACCCAAGTGATTTTAGGTTAGCTACCTTGAAAAAGTCCCGATGGAGAAAATCCATCAGGGATCGACAATTAGAGATCACTTTATCATGGTCAAAATGATTGTTCCATCTTTCTAGATTTCCCCCAATCTTTATAAGGCACATCAGGTATCATCTATCAACGATTTCTTTATGTCTTTTGTTAATGTTTGTCTTTCTCATATTTCATCAATGCCAAAGGGGATAGGCTATGTATCGAACCTTTATGTGAATAACTTATATAAACCAAAATCATCTTCTATCGACACTGATAAGGATCAGCACTCAACAACTGTTGCTTTTGCGTGGTTCCTTTACTCGAATTCTTTTCGATGCCGAATCTGAGCATGTTAGGTGAAGTGTTTAGTTGTTGATTCTTAATTTGGGTGTTAAGGTCCTTTAGCCATGAGGTTTTCACAGGTTCAAACAATGAAGACTGGGTGGTAAGGGACACGAAAACAAGAAACGATAAACCATTTCTCAAAATGAAATCGATTTAGACAAATGAAGAAAACAAGTGGTACCCAAAAAGTGAGAAAAAGTTGATAAGGCTTTTAGGGTGTGCTGAGTGCTCAAAAAATGGTGACTTACTGGGAAAAAGTAGAATCTTTGTTCCTTCCCTAGGATTAGTTGATGCAGAAGTTGGTTAGGAACTTGACTCATTTTTTATCAGAGCCTCTTCTATTCTTGCATTTGAAATTCCCCGGTTGGTGAATCCAGGCCTGCCTGTGAGGTTTCAACTTTTATTCCACCTTTGTTTCCTTTAACCGTGACCCATGACCTCTTTTGAAAAGAGTTGAGTAAATCATTCACTTGAACCAGGAATTTTAGTTATCATCATTCACTTGCTATGGTGTTTCTCCACTACCAACGATCATCCATAGCCCCGACGAAGTCACCCCGACATCACAGACCTTGCTCTGCTGCCAATGAGTGTCTATAGCCCTGGTGTATTTATTTTCATACCCTCTCCTACTTTACACTCATTTGATATTATTGATTTTATTTCGGTAGAATGCCCTAAGCGAGTGGGAGAGGAGGAGGTCTATTATTTGCAAAATGAGATGGTTAAGATGAATTTTTTCTAGCTCTATCTTGAGGTACATGTGGTCATTTCCAGCCTACTAGCTTTCCCTTTAGTTTTTACCAGACCACGAGGAAGACACTTCATCACTCTGGGACAGTTGTTTATTTGCATGGGTTAGATACATAACTTCTTCAAAACAACCGTAATTCTCCCAACGCTTCTTGTGTTGTATGTAAGAATGAGTTAGGGACAGAGTTCTTCATACCACATGAACTAAGGTAAAGTAATGCCTTGTGGAACACAAACTTCAAAGCGCAAAAATAATATAAAAAATAAAAATGAAGGACTTTGCAATCAGTCTACTTAGAAACAAAATATCATGAAAACACACACATTTTTTTTTATTTTTATTTTTAACATAAATATTATTTTAGGGCTTGTCCATTCACCGGGAGGGCGTCAGGTTCCCCCCTCATATTTTTCAACCAATAAATGACTATCCCATGTTTCTCATCTATATGAAAAGGTGTGAGCCATAGATTCTAAAACTTCGAATGTTTTCCCTTTGTTTCATTTTCCCTATCCCATTTCAAAACTAAGTCTCCTACTTCAAAATTCTTCTCTTTAGCCTTGTGTTTGTCAAACCATCTTTTGAATGTTTGATAATGAGCAACGAATTTAGATTTTTCTTTCTCCCTTTATTCTTCAAGCATGAGGAGGGTATCAATTCTCTGTTCAATCACTGATGAGGACTCTCCTCTAGAATCTTGATCAAGCTGAAGAGATGGAAGATATAGCCCGTTTGGGAGAATGGCTTCCTGTCCATATACCCAAAATTATGGGGAATTCACATTAGATTCCTTGGGTGTTACTCAATCATCCCATAACACATTATGAAATGAATTGTGCCAATTCCTCTGGTTGTCTGCAACTTTTTTCTTTAATATCCTCACTAGGTTCTTATTCATTGATTATACCACTCTGTTCCCTTGTGGATAGTAGTTTTATGAGTATCTGATTACGATTCCTTTGTCTAGAGCGAACTCTATTAATAGGGTGGAAGAAAAATACGTAGAATTATAAAAAAAAAGAATGGAAGGCATACCAAACCTTGTTATCAGTTGTTGTTCTATGAATTGGATTACCATCTTTTCATTTATATGAGTCAGAGGGACGACCTCTGCCCATTTCGTGAAATAGTCTGTGGAAGTCAGTATGTATCTATGTTGTTTTGAAGAAATTGGTCTAATTTATCCATGATATCTACCTCCCATTGCTCGAATGGCCTGGAGAAGACCACAGGTTGGAGTGGGACAACTGCTCTCTTTTCCCTCCCTATGCTCATTTGACAAGTTTTATAGTTTATAGCATGTGTGTGGGCATCTTTAAATAGAGTAGGAAAATACTAGATGACTCTTAGTATCTTGTGAGTGGCAGTATTCCCTCCAAAGTGTCCTTCTATGGGACCATCACGGAGCTCCTTCAGAACTTTGGCTGTGTCTTCTTGTTCGAGACACCTTAAAAGTACCCCATCATAATTAATGCAGAAGAGCAGGGAATTTATGAGGTGATATTGTGTCGATTTTAGTTTGAGGGTTCTCCTTTCCTTAGGGTTTATTTTTTTTGGGAAAGTCCCATGGTGAAGGAGATAAGATAATTTACCATACCATGACTCCTTCCCTAGGGATACGTATGAAAATTTACTATACCATAATGCCAATTCATTCTCCCACTCAGTGTCTTCATTTACTTGGTCCTGGGCTTCAACTGTTAGTTTACATAATCCTTGTCCCTTAACCACTTTGTAGGTTTTATATCGAGATAAAATTATTGGACCACTACCATCCAGTTCCCTCTTCTTTCCCCCATCTCCTGCTGAGTCAATAAGGATCATACTATGGGATGAGGCACAATGACTTTGGTGTGGTTTTTTAGAATAAAGGATCTGATGTGTTTCATTGCCTTGTACACTATATAATCCTTCTTGTTTATAGCATGGTAATTTAGTTTGGCCCCTTGGAGGTTAGTGATCATAAATGAGACTGGGGGCTCATTGTTGTCATCACCCTTCTAATTCAATACTATAGCTAACGATTGGTTGGAGGAAAAAGTGTAGAGGAAGAAATATTTTCTAAAGTCGAGACTTCGCAACACTGGATCTTGAGATATTTCGGTCTTAATATTGCTGAAAGAACTTTTTCATTCATCATCCCACTTAAATTCAACATATTTGTGGATCATCTTTTGTAAGGTTTGATATTTTGAGCGAAATCAAGGTTGAATTTTCTCACAAAATTGATTTTCCTAAAGAAGGATTGCATAGCCTTTTTCTTGTGAGGTAATGGAAGATGAGTTGTAGTCCTAATTCATTCTGGGTCTATGTGAATTTCTACTTGAGATATAATATGACCTAGTAGTTTCCCTTCCTCAACACCAAAGATATTTTTCTTAGGGTTTAAGGATATACTGTATTTCCTACACCTTTTGAAAATCTGGGTCAAGTGTTGGATGCGATCTTCTCTATTCTTTGAATACACAGTCATGTCATCCAAATAAACTACTACACATTTGTTGATTAGTCCCTAAAACACTACGCCCATGGCCCTTTGGAAGGTTTCCACCGCATTGATTAACCCAAAGGGCATGCTTTTATAATAAAAGGTTCCCTTCTTGGTCTAGAAGGTATTTTTCAATCGGTCTTCCTCTGAAACTGGAACTTGGTTGTAGCCTAAAAAACCATCTAGCAGGGAGAGAATCTCCGAACTAGACACGGTCTGCAAGATGTGCTCCATTGGTGGGACTGGGTAGTTTTCCTTTTCTGATGCTCTGTTGAGTTTTTTGAAATCCAAACATAGATGGATCTCTCCATACTTTTTCTTGATAGGAACCAAATTTTCTACCCATGCAGAGTGTCTAATCTAGAAGATAATTTTAGCATCTAGTAATTTATTCAACTCCTAACACATGAGAGGCTTCAGATATGGTTGGTACTTCCAGATCTTTTTTGGAAGGGTTTTGCTCCAGGTTTTAACGTGATTGTGTGTTCAATGATATGAGTATCATAAGTCTTCAGAGATCAGTAGGGCCATGCGAAAACATCTTGATATTATATGAAAAGTTTGAGATAGCCCTTCCTTTCTTCTTTAGATATTGGCTTGCCAAGATTTATGTTCTTAAGATTCTCCAGGGTTCCTAGGTTTATAGTCTCATACATGGGACAAGAACTCCCTATCTTTGTGTTTGTTGATCCCTTATATATTTCCCTTAAGTCAAAGAGGTTCTCTAAATTGGCTACCCCTTTTGATATCATGTGAAACCTTTATTTCTTAGTCAATTGATCTATTTCAGCTCTTTGTACATGGGGATTGGTTTCTATTAGTTTCTCTCGAAATATTTCATCGTCAATGGCTAGATCCTTAAAATTATCCTGATTGATTAAAATTTTTATGATCTGTTCATCTCCTTCAAAGAACTTCCAATTGGAGATATTGTTGGGTATTGAAGGTTTGTAGATTAACTCTATTGTGAACTGGGAGAATTCATAGTATTCTAAAGGGGATAGCCTTGAGACAGGGGTAGCCAGGGAATCATCAAGAGTATTCTTTGTTCTGGGGATCGTTGTAATGTTGAAGTCTTCAAAATGTTCTATGAGTCTATGCACTTCCTGTTTATAATTCATTAGGTGGGGAGAGTTGTAGTGTATAGTGTTCCTTACCTATCTAACATTGATTTTAGAGTCTCCGAAAGCCTTTAGTTCCTCAACGTTTAATTCTATGGCTTTGTTTATCCCTTGTACTAAAGCTTCACACTCAGTGATGTTGTTTGTGCATTCAAATTCTAGTCTACAAGACAAGAAATTTTGTTCACCTTTCCGATCATTGAGGATACACCCTGCCCCAGAACCTTCTCACGATTTATCTCCATCAAAGTATAAGGTCCAAACTTGTGAGTGAAAACCATTAGTATATTTTTTCCTACCACTTTCCTCCTTTCCTCATGTTTGCTTCATGGTTTTTAGCAAAGTTTCTTGATAAAAGAGGATTTCTTCTGTCGTTGTCGAAAAATTTTCTTGAAAAGTCATTTCAGAGTTTTGAGTAAGAAGGACATCATATGAGAGAGGTGATAAATTAAAGAAGTCAGAGTTGTAGGAGTAGTTTCCTAGCATGGGGAAATATGTCGAAGAGGGTTCATTGAGGGCTTCTAAATCGGTGACAATATGTTTGAGATACCTTTCCCTATCGAACCTAATCATGTTTGTGTGTCCCTTCAATGGAAACCAAAGGTGAGCCCAGTCTGTGCTAAATTATCCATTCAATTTCTTGGACCCATCTCGACTAAGTATAATTCCATAAGCTTCTGGTATATGTACCACAATGATGTCAATTACTTGAACAAATTTTGGGTGTGTTTTCATTCTGATCATGACATCCTTGAGTTCTCTCATAACTTTCACCTGGGTTTTATCTAGTTGTATTACATGTTTATCACTTTTGAGAGGGATTGAATTTAATTTCTTGCATATAGATAATGGCATAATGTTAGAGGATTCTCCTGAGTCAACCAAAAAATTATGGAGGTTTCTCTTGAAGACTTCAAATGTCAAGAGGAACAACGGGACAAAGGGATTTCCCTTTTTATATTCAAAGAAAGTGTTTACAGTTGGATTATTTCTTAGATCTGAGTGGGATGGATTTTCTTCTTGGTGGATGCTTGTTGTAAGATTTTCTACTGACTTCAATGATTGTAACATAAATTCCTTTTGTTGAGTGATTCTACACATGTCCATGACCAATATATTTGCCTTCAATATTTTCAAATCTTGTACTATGTTGTAGTCTAGCTTGGGCAATTCTCATGTATGAATTTTTATAGGATTTCTTTAGGATACAAAAGGTTCTTTTGGGTGATCGGACATTGGTTTTCCTCCCAAAGTTTTGGCAGTAGTAAGCTCGTTTGATATCGACTAACCCCTACTTCGCATTTCCATAGCCAAGACCTCAATGGGTGGTTCTTGAACCTCAAATAGATCATATGAAGGCATTGGTAGGTCAAGGTACCATAGAAGCTGGATGTTTCTTCCGGTGGGTCAAATTTTTCCTAATCAACAATATTCATCACTAAGCTGCTTGATTGTTTGGTAAGGGAGACTTCGTCTAGGAAATGATTGGCCATCAAATTCGCGGCATGCACCCATTGTGGACAATCTCTTTTAGAATCTTTCTCCTAGTGATAGGTACAAAAAAAGTCAGATGCTACATTTCCCAGATTGATGTTTAAGATGGATGGGGGAGGTTCAATTGCTTGGAACAGTGGATTTCTTTAAAAAAAGGGCTTATAGGGCCTCTGGCCTTGGTTTTCTTCCCCTTCACTCCTTTTCATGTCTATTATTTTGTTTGACAATTTATTTATCATTCATTGTAGGTATTCTATGTCTCCACTTCCCTTTTCGGCACCTTGTTATGTTTGTTTTCCTGGGGGTCTAGTCAACAAGAGTTCTCTCCTGGGCAGAGGTTGAACTTCCTTCTTAAATAATGAGACATTACATTCTTTACATCCCTTCATTTGGAATTCTATAGTTTTGGCTTCCTCAAAATTCTCAGCTAAGGTTGTTTTGGCAGCCCTCTTCACAAACATGGAAATGGAAGCAAGGAGAGCATTAGCATATACTTCAATTTTCAACTCCTAAGTGGGTTAAGCTTCAGGTTGAAATTTGTTTAGGATAGTGGTGAATCATTGATTGAAGTATTTAACCTTCTCCTTTGAACTCATGGTGGCAGTGAACAAATAATCCATCATAGCTCCTGTAGTGGTTTCTTCTGCAAATTTTATCTAGAAAATCCTTTTGAAACTTTGTCCAACTAGTTATGAACCCTACAAGAAAGTTAAAATACCACGTGGAGGCCAAATTATCAAAAGTATAGGGAAAATTATTGCATACTACATCTTCATGTTGGACATTCATCAGTCTAATAGCTAGTATGGATTTTTTGATATGGTCTTCAGGAAATCCTAAGTTTTCAAGGTCAAATTTAGAGAGTAACTTTTTTGGATGTCAGGGAAGGTTATGTACTCATTCGAGGATTGCCAGAACATATCTAGCCAAACACAGTTGATTATTTTGAGGTGGTTTTACTCTTTCCTCATTATGATCATTGTTATCTTCCATGTCATCCGACTCTGAAACTGAGCATTTCGAGTTAAACCCTTCCTCGTCAAAAAAAATGTCAGGCTCAAAGTAGTTACCAGTTGATGTTTCAGGGATCAGGTTGAGGGGATGTTCAATCTTGGTGAGGGAAAAATATATTAGGTCTTCTATGGTGTGGACAAAAACATGGTTGCGGGTGTCGACCACTAGTCTACTTACTTGTTTTCTATGAGTGAGTAACATAGCTAAGGGTAGTGCTCCAATTTGTCGGGAATAAGATCTTGTGATTCTTCTGAACTGGTTCAACTCCTCATGGGGAAGAGTGTAAGGTATTTTAGGGAATAAATGTTCTTCTTCTTGCTAGGGTGAGTTACTCATTTCAAGAGTACTCAGTGTATGTGGGATGTCTTGATAATGACTAGCCATGCATGTGGGTTGTTTTGAATCTACAGGCTGTGTGAAATATTATATCATAAATTTTGTCATCTATTCATTCTTTAGGCCCTCCTTAAAGCACCAATTCTGTTGAGGGGTCCTAAATTCATTTAAATCAACAGTACGAACCAAACCCTCCATCGAGGCCCAATTAGACTCTTCAGTGTTTAGTAGTGGAATGTTTCTCCAGATCTTGCGATATAGCCAATTAATCAATGGCCTTTACGTAGTGATTTACACGATATTTTCTTTCGAAAAATCCTCCTTTAGTTTGAATGTTCTCTTTTTGTACTATCTCTTATTAGATGGATCTGATAAAAAGATAGGTGTTGGTATAAACCAGTTGGGTAACAAAGGGGGAATATGAACCACTAAAGAAGATGAGATCGGGATAACCCTCGTGCTCAAGCATGCAGACAACGATTCTCACACCTATGACAAACCTAGTACTAATACATCAACTTGTTGGTATTTCAATTATTGACTGAGATACAATTATTGGAGAAGAGAACATACATGCAATACAATGATGGCAAGAAAAATAGTTTCCTTAGCTCTAATCACTAATCACATATTAACACAATGATTTGTTTTACATAATTAGAGACAAGAAGTATAAATATATTGAATCAGATAACTTATAAACAAATTCAAAAACTCTTACTCATTACAACATCCATTAATGAGACAAAGTTGAAAATAATTCCTTCTTAGATCCAATCACACATGCCTTTGATGAAAACAAAATTTTATCTCCAGTCCTAAGCATGAATTCTCAATTAAGGTAGTTTAGAAATAGTTCTTTACAAATCCATAAATGAGCGTCTTTGCCAAAACCATCGACCTTTTCTAAAAGGTCGAACCTCTTATTTATAACAAATTATTATCTAAAAATAACTATCAGAAGTGCAAGCTAAGTAAAATAAAACATCTCCACATGGCGCTTTCATCTCTCTGTATTCCAAGAGTCATCAAATGGTTTCACTTAAGTGGATGACTCTTCTCATACTCTAACCATTTGACGAAGATTTCCTCGCATGTGTTGGCATACGTGAATCTCTGTTGGTCCATCGGGGCTGAAAGGATCTCCTTTATCTCCACTGCCCGAGCCCGATACTTGACTACTTTAGCACTTAACTATTGTAATACTGTCCGATCCTTGATTGGTTTCTCCATGAATTATTTTACTTGACCTGGTGCCATGTTTTCCACCTTTTCTATCCCTACAGTCCATGATGAGTCTTTTTTTGCATGATGTTTGACTATCTCATGCAAGTCGACAAAGTCCTCGGCTGAGCCAAATTCTGGGAGATCGATGTCTCTCATCACCCAATTGATCTTGGTATAGCTTCTTTCACAATTGACCCACTTCTCTTGAATCTCCCACTAAGGTTCTTGGGCCATCTTCACCCAATATTCATATGAATTCCTTATGCGATCGATGTTGTTGTCCATAAGCACCCGAATACCATGCTCTTCGACATCTCGTCCCTTTTGAACCACAATGATGTAATCAATTATTTCCACCACTTGGTGGGCCTTATCATATCATATTTCCATGTCTTTTCACGTCGCTACCATCATGAGGGTGTCTTCTTGGAAGTCAGCTATCCCTGCAGTGAAAAGGTGTCGCTCACTCATGAATTTGTTGTAGGTGTCTTGGAATTCACTTCTCGAGAATACCATAGCTTGTGTGGAGTCCTGATAGTATTTCGCCAAATGTTGCACATGCTCCAACTCCCTTAGCACGGATTCCAACTCCTCTTATTATTTCCTTTATCTATCCAAGGTGGCATTTGTGATTTCCATTCTTGTGTCGATAAGCTCGAACGTCTTGGTATGCTTTGTGATGAGGATGGAATTGTCCAAAGTAAGTCTCCTTTTCTTAGTTGTTCTCTTCATGATGGATTTCCTCTTTCAGTCATAGGAAATGGATTTTATATCAGAGACCTCATCCACAGGTTCAGGGATTTGTTTCTCTCCACAAGTAAGAGTGTTTACTAGGCCCCCAATGATGTATATATGTTCAAGACTGGGTTCTTGAACCTCTTATGTACGTCTTGATGGATCAACCTTTGGTTGTTGCTCATCGGGTGGTAAATTACTATTCAAAACCGAGGAATTAGGGGCAGGTTTGGTACTCAATTGGTAATCTGTTGTTGAGATGCCTATTTCCTGTTGTGGAATTTCTCCTTCTTGTTCACTCGATCCTAGCTCATTTATCGAGTTGTCAATTGGGGTTCCCGGTGTATTGAGTAGCCCAGTGTCTAGGACACTTTTGACCTCCAGGTCACTCTATGGAAGGATTTTAATTGTAGCACTGAGATCTAGGGAAGATGCTTTCTTGGGTTCCTTTTCCTCTGTAATCTGCACCAGAGTCACTAGGGAAACCTCTGAATTCTCCTCCTCCTCATAGATAGTTATTAAATCATGCAATGGGTTTGGTACACTACTCCTACCTGGTGTCCTTGATATCTCAGGCTGAGTTGAAATTCCCCCTAGTGGTCCGATCTGCAACAATAGAATTTCAGGATTTTAAGGCCCGATGATTCTTTCAATTTGCATCGACTCTGAGTCACTCGCTCTCCTCTGCCTGTTATTGGGTTGTCAGTGAGAAACCTTCTCATTTATACAAGATATCGATAGTTCTACAACTGATCAATGACTCTTTGTGCCTCTTCCATCAAGATAAATCCCCTTGATTGTGCCTCTAGTGTCAAGAAAAATACCCTTATTTATGCCTTTGTTTCCTCTACCGCTTTGATTTCTTCCCTGTATCTGGGGGCCTCTAGGGTAGAGTTCTCTATTGTTTCCACCTATTCATCTGTCAAGCCCTAATATTGGCTCATTACCCCTTAATAGGGGCATATTACATTAGTAATGTTATTTTATTTATGTCGGATTTATTCCATTAGTTGTAATTATACCTCCTAGTCTCCTATATATACCAAGGAGACATTTTCATTTGTAATCATCTTGTACTTGAACATTTATGTGGGGTAAAATGAGTTTCCCTCCTTGAAGAGGCTTATTATCTGAAATTATCTCTTTTTCAAGGCGTTGAGTACTTATTCTAAGGTTTTTCTATGCTATATTGATATTTGGTTCTTAACATATAGTATCAGAGCTCAAGGTCTTGGGGTTTCACTGCTACATATTCACTATAACTTGTTTTCTACAATAATTCAAAAGGAATGGCTTGGAGGATATTTAGTAGACGGATCAAGGTACGTTGGGTTAAAATTTAAGCTCCTGAGGCCTTATACTTTAGGATATAGAGCCTTTGTAAGATAGGGTTCTGGAATCATCCTAAATTGAGTCATTGCAGAATTTTCGCTATAAACTTTTTTACGTAATGTTTCAGACCTTGAAATCTAGAGGATATTCTCAGAAATTAGTAAGGTATCTATGGTAGCAATTTTAGCTTCTGGATCATCACAAATTTGTAGATACACCCTATGGAAGATAGGGTATATGACTAGTCCTATTGACTAGTCTAAAGAAGCTGTTCCAGGTAAACCAATCATACATTCTTCCTAGAGTATTCAAATTGAGTGAGACTAGTTGCATTGGATAGTGGATAGCCCATAATTGTTCTGGTACAAGTTTTAGAATTTTATATCAATTATTTTGTGCGAGGCACGCTATACAAGTGAGATCTCCTGGAAAGGCCAAAAATCAGCAAGTTGCGGGGAAGTTACCATAAATTCCACTTGGCACATCAATTTTTTATCAGACCTGTGGCATTGAAGAGAAGAAATATCAGAGACCTACAAAAAATAAAATTTCATACTCAGAAGGGCCAA
>JASDQU010500650.1:13369-26983 GCA_032191745.1 Picea mariana | reverse complement strand
CCTGAAGCCATCACCGTCACAAGAATTCGCCAGCTAAGGAATAGATTCATTTCAGAGTATCTCATTAAATGGAGGAAACTACCAACTTAAGATTCCACTTGGAAATATGAGACTTTTATACAGAAGCATCAAGAGTTACTCAAGCATTGCAGACAACACTTGTCTCAAGGGGGGGGGGCATATTAAGCCCTAATATTGGATCATTACCCCTTAATTGGGGCATCTTACATTAGTAGTGTTATTTTATTTATGTCGGCTTTATTCCATTAGTTGTAATTATACCTCCTAGTCTCCTATATATACCAAGGAGACATTTTCATTTGTAATCATCTTGTACTTGAACATTTATGTGGGGTAAAAGAAAGTTTCCCCCTTGAAGAGGCTTATTATCTGAAATTATCTCTTTTTCAAGGTGTTGAGTACTTATTCTGAGGTTTTTCTATCCTATATTGATATTTGGTTCTTAACATCATCCATTCTCATTTCCTTGAACCTAGTCATGTTTGGGTTGTCCATCCTTTGCACCCACTCATCCCAATCCTAGGTGCACTCTGTGAAGATTTTGTCCTCAAACTTATCATGGGTGTATGTCCAAGAGGATGACACTTGTGAAACATGTTGGAGGACCATGCCTTTAGGGTTGTGCTTGAGGAATCAGCCTATCGGGAACCTAAATTCAATTTGGATCATCCCTTCTTGTTTTGCTTGAGCAATATCATTTACTAGATAGAACCCCAAATGGAAATCGTAGGGTATGAAAGCTTGTTTCTTGTATTTGACCAATGTGGCATTATATCCCTACAGGATGGTCTGATAATAGATTTATACCACAATGAGTCAATCTGGGACATGAGCGTGTAGGAGATGTGGTGTTCTGGTGGCCCCGAACACCCTAATCTAGGTTGATTGCTTGTCCAAGTACCAATGTCCTACCTTGGCTATCATTTTCTTGAATGTCGCAAATATTCTTGGGCATTCCTTCTTAAAAATAATAAAATAAATGTGAGTGATGAATTCTTCATAGATGAGTGCATAAGGCTTCTCTCGTACCTATTCTCCCAAAGTATGTTGAAGTATACATGAACCAAGAGTTCTACAACATGCCAAATTAGATTCATGATGGTGAAGATGTTCCTTTCACACATGACATCAAGCAGGTATGAGGCCATGTAGAAAGTTGATGCCTCTCCTTGATTCAACGACTGAGCCTGCTATATACAAGTGCTCAATTGTTTTGAGATTATCTCTCCCCAGTTGAAGCTACTCCCGGAGATCACCACTGTGTACGCCAAAGGCATCCATGCTTTCGAAAACATGGAGCAATCCTTTTGTCCATATAGTCGATAGATGAGAGCCATCAAATGGATGTATGGCTCCCTCAGGTTGATTTTCACGTACCATCCATTGCTCTGATTGGTGAACTTATTGTCTTCTCTCCAACATGAAGCCATCAACTAGATGGTGTCATGGAATTCATAGAACTTCACCACGAAGTCTGTGTTGAGTCGCTCTTCTGGGTCCCTGAGTTTGTAATATATCTGGACTTTTGTTGAGAGGAAAACTATGACACATCCACCATTCTCATGATTGATTAAACACTTCTTCCTATCCATATGGTCGATGAGCCATTTCAGACCCTTTATGCAAGGGAAAATGAGGGTTCTTCTTGCCACCATGTGTAAATATTATCATCGTATGTTGGGTAACACATGGTCATCAAGCACCCTTACATTTGGGTCACTGTGTGGGATATACTCTGCTTATTATTCTTGGATAATTATATTGAATAGATCCCCCCACTGTGGGAGTGCTACCTTTGATCTAGTGCTTGCCTTTGTATCACCAAAGGCCAGAGGCTGGAAAAAATCTTTCTTCGTTATTGTTTTGATGATAGGCTGCACCTTAGGAGCGTACTCCAAATTATTTCCAATCCATGGAGAAGAAACTTTTCCTATCTCAACTTCTTTCATCTTTGTTGATCTAGGTGAGCGTTTGGTGGTTTGATTTCTCAGCAGCATTTATCTTGCAAATCTGAATCTTTTTTTTTTTTAAGTAAGAAGTATTGTATATTAAAAACCTTCCAAAACCGAAGTGGAATTCCAAAATACAGAAATAGTCATATTGTATTTACTGGACTGCCCCAACAGAGAGGAAACCATTCCAGCCAGCAGAAGAGTCAAGCATAAGTAGTGCGATAAACTAAGAAAAAAAGTCTTAGACAAACTGGTCCCCAGTTAAAAGTAAAATAAACTAACAGGACTGCAAATAAAACTATAGGCCTATACATCTGGCAGATAACCTGGCCAAGTGGTGTGGAGGTCCCCCGTCCAAGGTTCCTCCTCGACATACGTCACTTGGTCCACCCATTGCACATTGCTCACGGTTCTATCAGCATCTGTCGTTGTATCCTGCAGCGGTCGTATTGCTGAGTCCACCTCCACAGTCATGGTCTCACGCTCGGCTTTCTCTAGCCCATTCTCTGCTGAGCACTGTCCCTTGGCGTTTCCTCCAGCGGTTGTTGCACAGGGTTCCTCCACTGAAGTCTCTCCTACCGGGTCCGAGGGGAAGGCCTTGCGCATGGAGGAGAGAAGTTGAAGAAGGGCCATCATCTTTTCGTCTGTGGCCTGCAGGCAAAATTGGAGGTCCTCCACCCCTTAGCGAAGTTCAAAGACCAATCCGTAAAGGATAGCCAGGATTTCTCTGAGCTGCGCACTGTTGAAGGAGTCAGAATACTAGTATTCAGAGTTCCCAAGCTTATGAGGAGGATGGGGCACACCTCCTGAGTTCCTTAGAGAGTCAAATATTGGTATAGGGGCTGACTCAATCAAAGGGGAGGTGATATGGAGACGCGAGGAGGAGCCTGACATCCGGGGGATGATTGCCAGATAGTTCAGTTGCGAAATCGGTGGAGCGAGAGAGGGAGAAATGATGGGCTCGGGCTGGAGGGGAGGGGAGGAGAAGATGGAAGGAGAGTCAGGAGGTGAGATCGAAGGCCGACGAGGTTTCCATGGAGAGCCTCACCGCGGCCTCCCCCTCGGACGCGACATAAGGTGGTTCTGGTAGTTATCAAAAGAAACTAGGTGCACTAGGCTGAGGTAGAAGGTGTGGAGGTAGGTAAGGGCTGCAAAGAGCAAGAAAGTTCGAACAAGATCAGACCATGGCTGCGAAGGGAGGAGCCCTTCGGCACGCGAGAAGAGATGAGGGACATATATTAGTAGCCAAGACATGCGAGGACATGCATAAGGAGATGAGGACTGCATAAATGTGCTTTCACATTGAAGTAGGATCAATTTAATGACGGAGGGTGGTGGTAGGCAGTGGCACAAGCCCATCACATGGCTCCATGTCCCGTTGGCTGGTGCCTTCCTCCATTGTATGCCAAGTGTGCCGCACTAGCACCCCATCTGGGGGCTGCAAATCTGAATCTTGTTAAACCTGGTTTTGATAATAAAAAGGGTCAACACAGTCTCGAGTTTATCACTCTGCTCCTTCAGACATTCTGGAATTTACTTATGTGCATAATGAATTTGTTCAAAACAGTTCTAGATATTTAAATAGGGATGATCTTACTGTGTCGTATCAACCATTCAATTCGGGTTATGAGTGAAATTTCAACAAATCTTTTTCCATATCTTTAGAGGTGTTTAAACTTAAATTCATCATGGGTTGACAACGTAGGAGCGAGTGGTAATCTGGTCTATCGACGATTTTGAAATATTGTTGTCTAATCGATGCATAGGGTAGAAACTAATGCGATATCGGGCATTAAATTGTTCCTTAAATGTCCAAAATATGATTGTATCTAATGTTGCAAACGTCCCATCATTCTGTTCTTTTAGTTGGTGGATCATGGGTAGGGATTGTTCTGTGAGAATTTTTGTTGATATCCTCCTGCAAAATATTCAACATGGATTGGTCTTGTCATACAGAGATGATGTGGAAGAGTTGACTAGGACCTAGGGAACCAAAAATGACTCGGGATAAAACTAGACAGTACGATCCTCTTACTTGGTAAAGAAACATGGAATTCAAGACTAGTGGCTTCATTCACTTATGTCTGTCAGAGTTGAGACATTCTTTACATCATGCATTTCTAAAACCCAAACCTAACTTGTCGATGCCAGAAAGTGTCAAGGATTGGTGATTGATGATCGACGATAAACCTACCCAAGTGCTTTCGAGTTAGCTCCCTCGAAAAAATTCCCGATGCCAAAAAAGCATCGGGGATCGACAATTGGAGATAACTTTATCCTAGTTGAAATGATTGTTGTGATCTTTATAGGTTTCCCCCGATCCTGATAAGGCACATCGAGTATCAAGTATCGATGATTTCTTTACATCTTTTGTTAACGTCTGTCTTTCTGATATTTAGTCGATGTCGAAGGAGATCGACTATGTCTCGAACATTTAAGAGAATAACTTACATAAACCAAAACCAACTTCTATCGATGTTGATAAGGATCAATGCTCTGAAACTGTTGTTCTTGTGTGGTTCCTTTACTCACTTGAATTCTTTCCGACGCCGAATCTGAGCACGTTAGGTACAGTATTTAGCTACTGATTCTTAATTCGGGTGTTAAGGTCCTTTAGACATGAGGTTTTCATAAGTTCAAACAAACCAGAATGGATGGTAAGGGACATGAAGAAAAGAAATGATAAACCATTTCCCAAAATTAAATTGAGTTAGACAAATGAAGAAAACAAGTGGTACCCAAAAAGTGACAAAAAATTGATAAGGCTTTTAGGGTGTGTTGAGTGCTCAACATGACCTTCACTTTGATCATGATCTTTCAGTGATGCCATTATCGAATGTGATCAGAGATATGGATGGATTTCATTTTCTTGAAGTTGTCTAACGACTCAGTGTTGGTATCGTATCTCAGCAGTAACTGGAAATGGTTTAAGAAAACCATTTCTAGGTCATTAAAGTAGGAATACTTCGAGCTATTGAGCTCGATATACCATTTCACAAAACCCCATTTGAGAGTGCATTAAAATAAATTCAACTGAATATAGTCATCCTTCAATGATTTGTAGGAGCACCATAAATGAAACATTGTAACATGATCACCTGAAATCTTCGCTAGGCTTGCCTTCAAATTTAGGTATGTCTTAGGGAAACTTAGTCGGCATGGGAGGCCAATGTGGATCATGATAAATCAGATCGTTCAACAACCTTGACAAATATGGTAAATGAAGAGTTTCCAAGAAAGATAACCTAATTTATGGTGGGTTCAAAGGAAAAGAGGAGACTAGATTTTGACTTACACCAATTTTCCAAGAAAAGTTTGCTTGCTTGCCAAGGTTTTGGCAGAAACCATGGTGTCATTGGCTAGTAAAAGGAGTTTGTGTGTCATTCTGCATCGTCTATGGATTCACATAATTTGATGGCATACCTTGGGTAGGTATTTCTCCTTGCATGGTATTCCAAGGACCTTGGTTGGGGATTCCCCTAGCTGATCCTTCTGGCATAGGTATTGAACCCTGCTCGGGTTTCTACTGAGTGTGAGAGGGGTTTCCATTGATCAACATCCCTTGCAAATGAAAATATCCCTGGAAGGGATTTACAAGAATTTGAGAGGAGAAATATCTTGTCATCACTCCCTGTGAAGGAATGAATCCTTGCATAGGGTTGGGTTGATTAAAGATGGGGTTTCCCCCTGAAGGGAACATGGACGATGAGAAAACATTGTTTCCAAAATAACCAAACAAAGATAAAGGAATAGACCCAACCAAAGTCTTATAAAAATGAGGCCCATGAATCCCTCCATTGAATAAGATGGAACTAATATTAAGCCCGACGACTACTGTAAAGCACCTCCAAGAGAAGGGTATGGAGGAGGGATATGACCCCCACCGTAAGGGATAATATTAAATGGAGTAGTGTTTCCCATGAAGGATCCTTGCAAGGTAGCACTAGAACTCCCTGCCCCAAGACCAACAATATATAGAGTATAGTAAATTAAAGTCAAACTAGAGTCAAAACCCAACATCTTGTATGAAAAGGGAGTGTCAGACATGTTATGTATAGAAGGAACAATGGTGATATTAGTTGTGGGAATCATGCCACTACCATAAGTTGTAGGTGTCTAGTTATCCATAGTCCTTATATATGGAGGTTGGGGAGGGTAATGACACCTCCTCCCACCACAGTTGGGATGGTAGTATGAGGACTCCCAGAAGAGGTATCATTATTTTCTTCCAACGCCAATCATCTAACAATATGACTGTTAGGTGAAATCATCTCAAGAAGGACTACCTGAATAAGGAGTGGTCGTGATAAATTAGTGATCGAAGGGTTTTTGTGCATGAAGCCTTCAACTTCGAGGTCAAAAACAGTAGACTCCTCTAGTGACATTTTATCTTCTCTAGAAGCAAGCTCATGCACAATTTTCGTAGGCCCGATCACTTCAAAAAAACTCTCTTGATCTAGCCTTCGCCTCAACAGTGGCAGAGGTGGCTCCAAAGTAATTGGAGGCAATCCCTGAAGCCTATGTGAATGGAGAATTTGTTGATATTATACCCTATGAAATGATTAACCAACAATCTAAGGTTAATCTAGAGAGAAACACAGAGCACACATTGAAAAGTCCCTAAAGGAAAATCAAGAAATCAATAGACTAGAAGGAATAACAGTTATGCCAATCAACACTAGAGAAACTTACCAGTGTAAGTGTAACTCGAACACGCAAAACCCTCCTATTATAATTTGCAAAGTGTGATATGACATATACCCTAGGTACTGCAATATACCCCCTTAATCACTTATGTAAGTCCCTAAAAAAAGGAAACTATGTTTCCATCTCGTAGTCAGTCACCGGGAGGGTACAATAGACAATCGAGTTGATTGTAATGAGTAGGATAACAAAGTCTAAATCCTTTCAAGGGTACTGAACAAAAATGGTCTAAAAGAAAACTGACGATCCCAAATGGATTCTAGCTCCATGAAGCTCTGTATTCAAATATGGTAAGAAAATATCCCAAGAATGACCCTCAATATATGATCCCCACTACATTTGGTCTGGCTTTGGAGGGGTAATATTCTCTACCTTTCCTCACGCGATCTTTTATTTAGCCCCTGTGTTAGAAGGGGGGTCCCGACTAACTCTTACGAAACTAGACTTTTGCACTCCCTATCATAGACCTTTAATTTTATTTAGGCGGCCTTGAAGAGTTTCCTTTCCACACCTTTGAAACTCATGGTGTTCTTTAGAGATGAAAGAGAAGTGTTAATAGTATTTTATAACATTGTGCAGAAAGAAAACTACGTTCTACAACTGAAAAATGGCTTTTTAACTTTGAAGGTGAAAACTTTTCAAGCTATAGACCAAGATCCTAAAATACAATTTTTCCTAGAATCCTTTTTTCGTTTCAAAATGAAATGAAAAATACTAAAACTTTCAAGGAAGAAGCCTAGAAGGAAATTTGGAATGAGAAATATTTTCTTTTTTTTGAAACATCCTATGCTACAAACACCAAACAAAAATGCACAATAAAATGCTAATGCAGTTAATGAACTACAACAATTTTTTTTTTTTTTATATGCTTAGAAATGAAAATAACAAGAACATGATATTTTTTCTTTTTCAAAGCACAATCAAGGGAAATAGATGACAAACCAAATACTGACATAGAACCTAAGCCACTGCTTGAAATAAGGAATTCAATGGAATCAATAGGAGGACCTAAAGCTCACAAGTTCACCCTTAACCTTCACAACAAACAAAAAGAGATAAAGAAACAAAAAGATTCTTTACAAGTTCCAAGATAATATGAGCCTTGAACCTAGCCAAACACATTCAATCAGAGACCCTAGAAACTCAGGAATACTTGAGAATCCAAGAGCTTCCTAATAGGAAGAAAAGTCTTTTGAAAAAACTCTTCCAATGCCACAAAGACGCGTGTTGAGAATAGTCATCTTGCATTATTACATAGGTTGTGTACAATGCAGAACATGTATGTATGCATGCTATATAGAGAAAATGGCACATATACCTCTGCAAATTTTCAAAAAAAGAAAAAATTTGGACAAACAACTTGGGAAAGGGAAGTTGGTAGGCACCTAGGAGGTGACTAGAGACCCAACCTGACTCAAAACACTTAGAAAATAGACAAATAAACTAAAAATCAAATCAAACCAAGATCTCCAACTAAGACCCTAGAGAGACTCCCTAGTGGAGTTTCCCATTCTGCTATGGTGAAAATTCCCCCTAAACTAGGTCTAAGGAATAGGCAGAGCGATAAGCCCCTGAAAGACTGACTTATCTCTAATATACCCCAAAACAATCTAGACTAAGTGATAAGAGAGAGGGAAGAGAAGGTGTTCTTCTTAACCAAGGTTGATCACCTTCTTAACCTTTGCTTGTTGACACCACTCTACGAACCAAGTTTGGGCTCCTTTGGCTCTAA
Source organism: Picea mariana (assembly GCA_032191745.1). Taxonomy (NCBI): domain Eukaryota; kingdom Viridiplantae; phylum Streptophyta; class Pinopsida; order Pinales; family Pinaceae; genus Picea; species Picea mariana. The sequence continues at coordinate 18,574 of JASDQU010500650.1, read as the reverse complement.
GTGCACAAAAACCACATATAATTCTCACAACCAAAAATCCAACATGGGAAGAAGGAATGGTTGGATAGGGAGAATGGATGGAAGGGAAAGCTGAGGATAAAATGTAGAGCAAGATGCAAAACTTGGGCAATGAGAGGGAAAGGATTTTGGTAGAATTTTCTTGTCTCCTTGTTCATATATTCAAATGATCCCCCTAGACCTCTTTTTATATGAGAAAAGTATGGTTATTCAGTTTAGGGAAGGGATATAAGGGAAAAAATGGTTAGGAAACCCTTCATATCCCATAAACTCCACCGAAATACATGTAATTTTATGCATTTTTTCATTTTTTGGGAGTAAATGCAGGTTGAATAGCATGTAGCACGTGTATGTACGCAAGAGTATTAGCATGCAATACACGTATGTATGTAGGAGGATAGTGTAATAGGATGTGTACATTATCCAAAAAGATGTTTTTTGAAGGAAACCTCAACAGTATGGTTGGAAAAGGATTCAAATGGATTGGCCAATGTATTATATGCATAGGTGTGGAATTTTTGGACTATAATAATGTTTCATACCATCCCATAAAAAAAAAAATTTGACCCATTCATATATTTTGGTAAACCCTAAATTCCCAATTCTAGGTGAAGCATGAAACTCATAAAGCACTATGGATTCAAGTTGTGACTGTTTTCTTAAATATAGACGACCTTTGTAGCAAAGCTCATTATTGTGCCAAGAGTAGGCTAGAGAAGTTGGAGAATGTTCTTGCAATTTTTTGATTAGATGAGAAATTTTTGGGTATTGCAGTCATTCCTGGTGAACAACTTGGAGCCAATCTGGTACAATTAAGTAGAGGGAAAATATGGTTCCTTCTTCTTCATATTTTCGGGAAAGAGCATCAACCACCACATTTTCTCTTACCTTCTTGTAAATGACCTGTTAATAATATCCAAAGAGCTTGGTTACCTATTTTTGTTTCTCTGGTGATGAAATTCTTTGTTCAAGAAAACACTTGAGGCTCTGGTGATGAAATTAATTGTTAGAGAAAATACTTAAGGATATGGTGATCATTTTTAATCTGTAAACATTGCCCCAATAAATGAGGATGCTAGAGATCCACAACATGTAGAATATCCAACATTCCCTTTTCATAAACTGATTGGCCCAAATGTATGTCTGAAAGTTGTTTTCTAGTGAAGGCCAAAGGCCTACCGTGTTTCATAAGGATTTCCCCAATTCCTTTTCCTGAAGAATCACATTCCAAGACAAAAGTCTTGGTGAAGTTAAGAAGTGCCAGGATATGTGTTGTGCACATAGCCTTTTTCAAGGCATGGAAGGATTGATTAGAAGTTGGATTCCAAGTGAAGGCATGATTTTTAATGATAGCAGTGAGAGGTGCTACAATTTTTCCATAATTCTTAACAAACTTGTGATAATAACCTCTTAAACCAAAAAAACCACACAAGATATTAAGAATTTTAGGGTGAGACCAATCCTGCATAGCTTCAATTTTCTTAGGGTACACCCTTACACCATCCTTGCCAACAATATGAACAAGGTACTCCACTTATGAGGCTCCAAAGACACATTTAGATTGTTTGAGGAAACGTTGGTACTGACAAAGCATATGCGGAACTTGATCTACATGGGAAAGATGGGATGTCCAATTTTACTATAGATGCGAATATCATCAAAGAAAACTAAAAAAAATTGACAGAGAAAAGGATGGAAGACATGATTCATGAGAATTTGGAAAGTAGAGGGGGTGTTACATAGACTAAATGGAATGAACAAGAATTCATATTGACCCTCATGAGTTATAAAGGAAGACTTGGGAATGTATTCATCTTTCATGCATATCTGATGGTATCCAAAACAGAGATCAAGTTTAGTAAAGTAATGAGCACCACTTAATTCATCCAAGAGATCATCAATGATAGGAATGGGAAACTTTTCTTTGATGGTGATTTTATTGAAGGTGCAAAATTTGGGAAAGATGCACCAAGTACCTTCTTTCTTGAGTACCAAGACCATAGGAGAAGAATAGGAGATGGTATTAGGAAGAATAACACCCGCTTCAAGAAATTCTTGAATGATTTTCTTAATTTCATTCTTCTGGGAAAAGGGATGATGACAATGGAGAACATTGGGAGGAATATTGTTGGGGACAAGAGGAATGGAATGATCATGAACACCATGGGAAGGGGGAAGTCCCTGGGGAGTAGAAAAAATAGCTTGGTGTTTGGATAAGATAGATTGGAGGTTACGATGCATGGAGGGTGTCCTCAACTTATTGAATGGAATGGATTTGGGAAATAATACCTGAATGGACTTTTTTAGAAAATTTTCCATTCAATGGGAATTGATGATATTAAGGGAGCCTACTCTGAGTCCTTGGAACTGATACCATTGTCCCTCTTGTTGGAATTGCATGGTTAATTCCTTAAAATCCATGGGAATGGGACCAAGAGTGCGTAATTATTTATATCCTAGCACAATGTCATAACCACCCTTGTCAATAGAAAACATATGAGATTTATGATGGTACTACCTAATTTGTAGACGTACATTTTCACAAGACCCACTACATTTTATGGAACTACTATTGGCTATCATGATTTGAAAATTGTTGACAACACAAATATAGCAATTGATTTCCTAGGTAATGTGAAAATGAATAAAAATTTTGGTGCTTCCACTATTAAAAAGGGTGTTGAATTTCCTATGCTTAATATAGCCAATTAGCTTGAGGGTTTGGGGAGCAGAGAAGCTAGTGAGGGCATGTTGTGAAATTAACGGTTCAACTTTTGATGGTTCAATAGGTGGAGTAGTAGCATCTAGAGGGGGTATATATTCAACAAGTGGAACTTTATATTCCTCTTAAGTAACACCCTATGAAAAGGCCATAAAAATATTTTGTTCCTTAAATTTATGCCCAGGAAAATATTTTTCATCACAATTATAGAAAATACCCTTGAGTTGGCATTCATCTATTTTTTATGAGTTAATTTATGGACATTGAGGGTGTTGATGACGATTTTTGTCAATGGGACTTAGCCGACAAAGCATTTCCAAGCTCCCTCTCCAGTCATACTACTTGCTCAAAGTTTCACTTTTTCTCGTTAAATATTGGCTCATTGTTCTTTCTTGCGCAAAGTCTCGCATGCTCCTGATGAGTTGTTGCTACACATTCAAGGATTTTTTATTTGGGATATCTTATCATTCATGAGTATTTTATGATTATGGAAAAGTATTGGAGATGATCATTGGTCGATATACATGTTACATTTCACTTGGATGAAGGAATTCCATACAAGGATAAAGCGTGAGGAATTATTATCCATTATTATTGAACATATCAAGAGAAAAATCTTACGTATAGGTCCTCACTTTTACATACAGAAAGTTGGTATAACAAAGGGTAGTGTTCTTTCCTCTTTCCTTTGTTCATTTTACTTTGGACATATTGATAGAAATAGGATTTTACCTTTACTTGGGCATAATTAAAAGAAAAATATAATTTATTTCCCAAAGAAAACATTTACAAATTGTAGACTCAATGGAGATATTTCAAGAAGTAAGGTACTGAGCCAATCTTGTTTGGGAGGAGATGTTGGTACATGCTTCTTTGAGGAAAAAGATACAATTTCTGGTATTTCTACAAGTCATCACAAAACATGAGAATTGCAAAAGAGACTTTGGATATAGGTTTGAATGGTTGTTCTAGATATATACTCAAGTACTACTATTGTAATAACCTAAATGAGAATGAGATTATATATTCTCAGTCTGTTTCACCAAAGTCCATATTACTAAGGTTGATTGAGGACTCACTCTTCATATCTATATCAAATAAAGAAGCATTTTATTTTATTGCAGCTATGCAAAAGGGTTTTAAAGATTATAATTGTTATACAAATGAGAAAAAGACCTCTCTTAATTTTGACATGAAGCTGGAAGGGAGGAATTTGGAAATTTTTTTTATGAGATTGAGGATGGTTCTTGATTTATGCAGTGGAGTGGTTTACTGATAAACTTCCATACACTGGATATCAAAGAAGATTATATGAGGTAATGTCGCACTCATATCAGTTCAACAGTCATTGTTTTGAGGCAGAAAAACCCATGCTATCATATGATGGTGAAACTGTGTCAATTCATGCAGCCAAAGTGTCATTCCATATTCTATGACTCCGATGTTAACTCACCAACAATTGTATGGTTGAATTCCTACCAGGAATTTTTTCTTTGTGGAATGAAATTCCATGTGTATGTGTGCTCAAATCCATATGTTGGTGCTTGCAGTCCAAGTTTTTGGTGTGTATACAGAGCCAAATTTTTCACTTCCATGGCATCAAAAGAATCAATTTAGATCAAATAACAGTGGGGTTATTATTGATAGATGCAGGGTGCTGACCAATGCCCATTATGTAAAGGATCATACGCAAGTGAAGATCAAATAAAGAAGGATAAGATATAAGTATTTGGCTATTGTGCTTTCGATTGGTACTGAATGTAATATTGCAGTGTTAACTGTAAGCGACAATGGGTTCTGGGAAGGAACATCTCTAGTGAAATTTGAACCCTGCCAACTTTCGAGGATGTTGTCACTATTGTGGGTTATCCAATTGGTGGCGACACAATCTTCATGACTAGTGGATTTTTATCATGCATTCAGGTTCATTCATACGTGCATGGAGCCACAAAGCTTCTAGGAGTGTGGATTGATGCTGCTATAAATGCTGGAGATTCTGGGGGTCCTACTTTTCAATGACAAGGGCTAGTGTGTAGGAGTTTCATTTTAATAACTTAAACATGAAGATGCAGAAAATATCGGATATGCTATACTGAATCCTATTATTACACACTTTATAATGGATTATGAGTGCTCAGAAGACTACACATGATTTCTCAAACTTGGAATAGAATGGCAGGAAATAGAGAATCATGATTTGCATATTGCGATGGGAATGATGTCTAACTAGAGAGGTGTTCATGTAAGAATAGTAGAACCAACAGCTCCAGCAGTGAAATTCCTGAGATCGTCAAATATTCTTCTCAGTTTTGATGGAATTGATAGTGCTAATGTTGGAACTATCCCTTTCAGGCGTGGTGAGTTTTAGTTGCCTTGTTTAACATAAGTACATAGGAGATCACGCCAGAGTCAAAATTCTACATATCATGAATTTGATCTTGAGCTTTCTATTCACAAGTGCCTAG
>JASDQU010500649.1:15167-33141 GCA_032191745.1 Picea mariana | reverse complement strand
AGGTGGCTCGGGATGAGCCATGTGTCAGTGTTGGGAGCCTGTTGGAGGCAGGCCAAAGGCCAAAGTGGAAAAGCATGGTGTTTTTGGGAAAGAAAGCATGCACGAGCAAAGCGACAGCTGGAAGGAAACACAACACGCACACATGCAAGGAAAGCAACATCTGGAAGGAAGAATAACATGCACACATGGTAGGAAGACCTAACGACAGTAGGGTTAGGGTTTTGGTAATGCATTGTAAACGTATAAGGAGCCAAAAGCTTACAAATAGAGATATGTAGGTATCATAGGGGGTTGGATTTTGTGTGGTTCGGTTCTGATTATTGTAGTTACACATGAGTTGATGCGATAGGTAATGTTTTGTTGTAAGACCTATTTTGTAGAAGATGTTGAGATAGAGAGGATGAGGAAGGGTATATCTTGAGGGTTAGATCACAGGCTATGGAGCCTGGTGCAATCTAGTCCACCTCATATAGATCTCACCCGAATGAGAAGAGTTGTAAGCGCACAACGCTATAGATGTGAACATAATATAATAAAAGAGATGAGAGCCAAATCTTTGTGGACGTAGCCCCAGGAGGGGGTGAACCACGGTAACATTTGTGTTGTGTGATGAATATTTGCAGATCTCTTGTTGTCTGAAGAAATTATTATTATGTTAAATGAATGAGTTATTATATTTCATGTTTAAGTGCTTTTATGATACTGAAGGAATAAGCCTATGGGTTTACTGAATAAATCGTGAATAATAGTATGTTGCATTTACAAGTCATAATAATGGTTCAATATTTAGCTAGCTTATCTCACACTCAATCCTAGGCTATAAACACCTGAGTCTTACATCCATCCATTAAATCTATCTCGGGTGAGACCGTGCAATGCATTCTGTGTGTTGTGTTGCCTTCTGGTTTACCAGGAGGGTCGATAGTTTTACAGGCTTTGTTGGAAACCTGAACAGACACGAACCCTGGGTCAATAAACTCAGAAAGTATAGGAGAGAACTGGCCAACAGTAATGAATTAGCATTGGTTTCAATATTAATTTAATACCACAAAATTATATTAAAATTTTGGCCATCAGTGCGTTAATCTTATACAAAGCACCGGTGTGTATGTGTTATTGATATGCACCGGTGCGTTCTATGCAGAAATCCCCAGTGCTTAATTATTTTTAACTCTCCCAATGCGTTTTGATGTTAAAGCCCCGATTCTTATTAGACAAACACCCCGGTGCTTAAATATTTTATTGCCCCAATGATTTCATATTTTACTGTCCCGATGCTTGAAGTTAAGTGGACAACACCGGTGTTGTAGGTGTATATACGCACCAGTGCTTGTGCCTTATACAAACACATCGATTTGTAAACATCCACTAACAACTCTAGCCACCCAATTTTTTTTAGTTATAATCAACTTTCGTTATAGTATCTGCAAAAACATCCGCTATCGATAACAGATGTTGTAGCAGAGGTTTTTTTGACATTTTTTGCCAATTTTGTAACATTAGAAACCTCTGCTATAACCTATTCTAAAAGATATTTTCCTTGTAGTGATATCAATATAAATAGCTACAATGGTGGTATCTTTTCTCTCAGAAGAGATACCACATTTGTGCTCATTAACAAAAAAATCCCACAAAAGAGGCTAAAATTGCCTTTTAATGAAATGCCAAAAACTTTAAGAGGAAAAAACCCTAATATCCAAAATACCTAACACAACAAAGTTTGTATGTGAAATTTATGGTCTTAGGAAGTTGATGTACCAACTAGGCTCCCTGGGGCCCACTAACAACTAGGCTCTTTCAAGATGCACCATTTATATTGAGGACTTCAACATAGATTGTAGGCATAAAGTTTTGAAAAATTGGGCCTCTATGCACCAATTTAACATAGACGCACTAGTGTACTTAATACAATGATGCATTGGTACTCCATGTGACTCGTGTGAACTTGAGTGACAATAAATAAATAAAATACATAGGTGCTCTACTTTGGTCTTGGTGCATTGGTGTTCCACTTTGGTTTACACATTGGTACTTCATGAATGGCGTGCATCAAAGGGGCAAAAAACCCTAAAAATGACAAGGATACTCCACATTGGTCTTGGCATATTGGCCTTTGTGCATTAGTCCTCTCCATAATTTGGCCTTTGTGCATTAGTCCTCTCCATAATTTGGTCTTAGTGCACTGGTTCTCTCCTTTTGTATATGAATTGATGCCCCGTGACCCATGCACACTAGAGGAGAAACAACCTAAAAAAGACATTGATTTGTGATTTTAGTCTCGATGCACTTGTGCTCCAAAATTGATTTAGACACATTAGTGCTCCATGATTGATACATACCAAAGGGAAAACGACCCAGAAAAGATACCAATGTTTCACTTTGGTCTTAGTGCGCCAATGCTCCACTTTGGTATAGGTATATTGATCCTCCACAACCAATTCATAGTGGAAGGGGAGCAATGAAGCAAGGGCCCTTATGGTATATCAAGGTATAAGGCTTCAAGAAAACCTTACCTAATAAAGGATTTGATTAATTGAGGACTCCATAGTTATCAGTTGAGCCTTGCAAATGGATGAACCCCTTCCTCCCCTTCCTTGATTATCATCTTCCATGCAATGTCTCTCCTATTCACACAATGTGATGAGGTAACCTTCTTCCATGTTAAGATGTAGTCTAATTGTCTTGCGAATGGATTAGAAAACAAATGTAATAGATAAGTGTAAGGTTGACTAGTTATCTTGTCAATCAAAATAGAGGGCTCTAAAATGTATCTCCATCCATCATATTGACAAGGAGGCCACCTAAAAATCTGATAGTTAATTACTTATGACCACTTATTTAGACACTGCCACTTTTATTTGGAAGTTTGACCCTTGATGTATAATCACATGATTAAAGAATTGGGAAAGGGATAAATTCAAGGAAGTTATAGAGGATTGGTTTTGAGAATATAGACTCAAGGATGGCATTTTATCCCTCCCTATATTTTAATTTGATCGATTAGGATCCATCAGAATCTCTTTCAATTCCATCCCAAAATCTAAGCAACTCTTAAGGAAAATTAATGGCCACAAACATATCAAAATCCTTGATATTAAGATAGATGAAGAACAAATACAAAATTCATATAATCATTTTGGGGAAAACCAAAGCACACACCATTCATGGMTTAGTTCTTTCCAGAAGAGTCAAGAACTCTTGTCATCACCCCCTACCAGATTTGAGCTATGAGTCTTCTCTGTTGATTCATATATCATAGGAATTCAAACTAGTACCTGTTAATGTTTAAGACATCATTATAGTTCTTTGCATTTCAATGAATAACAACAGCATAAGATAAGATCACTGATAAATACACAATCACAAGAGACACATAATTTATTCTAGGAAACCCTCATGGGGCAGAAAACCCAGCAAAACTTCCTTAATATAGATAGCCAATACAATGCCAAGAGATAACTCAAACAAGTACAGAATTTCCTCTCCCAAAGATGTGCCTCTCTCTCTCTCTTCTCCAACCGCAGCTCCGAAACTTGTCTCTCAATGAACAAGTGAGTGTGTATCTAAGTGAGGCAATAGCCTCCTCATTTATACAAGACTGGCACATGTGGGAGTGTCCTTTCACTGACAGGGCCGACTTCTACTTCTGGGTGGTTATAACCACCTTTGTTATATTCTGGGGGCTCTTTGATATATTCTGGGGCCGACTTCTTTTTCTGCCTATTACAATTACATTATGACCAATCCGCAAAAGGGGATTTGGTCCTTTTACAATAGACAACATGATCAATCCACAATGGGGATTGTTCCAATGAATAATATATCAAATAATAATGAGAATACACTTTGCAGTTACATTATTTCAACACTCCCCCTTAACAAGAAGGGTATTCTACAACAACATCAGATGAGAGAGAGGCCTTTATCATCAACATCATCAGGAGGACAACATCATCAATATCATCTTGGAACACTAACTGACATATCTATAAATCATCAGAAGTTTTCTTCATCGACAACATTGCCATTCTCAAAGGAATGCAATCATCATCTGCATCAATATGTATTAGTATAAAACTAATACATCATCATCATCACAGCATGAGGCTAGCTCATCATAATACAGGACTGGCTTTACGTCACAACTGTTAAGTTGGAAGCTCAATACTCGTCTTGCTTTACGTCACAACAATCAATCTGGAAGCAAGATACTAGACTGGCTTTACGTCACAGCTTCTCAAGCTGGAAGCACAATACTAGTCTCATCTCATCATCTTGCTTTACGTCACAGCACTCAAGCTGGAAGCAAGATACTAGACTGGCTTTACGTCACAACTATCAAGATGGAAGCACAGTACTAGTATCATCTCAATGTCTTGCTTTACGTCACAACACTCAAGCTGGAAGCAAGATACTAGACTGGATTTACGTCACAGCTATCAAGATGGAAGCACAGTACTAGTCTCATCTCAACATCTTGCTTTACGTCACAACACTCAAGATGGAAGCAAGATACTAGACTGGCTTTACGTCACAGCTATCACGTTGGAAGCACAGTACTAGTCTCATCTCATCGTCTTGCTTTACGTCACAACACTCAAGCTGGAAGCAAGATACTAGACTAGATTTACGTCACAACTGTCAAGCCGGAAGCACAGTACTAGTCTCATCACATATTCTTTCTTTACGTCACAACCATCAGGTTGGAAGCAAGATAATAGACTGGTTTTACGTCACAACTGTCAAGCCAGAATCACAGTACTAGTCTCGTCACATCTTCTTGCTTTACGTCACAACAATGACGCTGGAAGCAAGGGATGTCTCATCACAGCAACTACTCACCTTTTCGAGGAAGGTCCTTTCGGACTATTCCAATCTTATTTCGAAAGTGCTCAAACTTTACACGAGATAGAGGCTTGGTCAACACATCAACAACCTATTCATCCGTGCTAACGTACTTGAGCTTTAAGGCTCCTCTCTGCACCATGTCACAGATGTAATGATAACGAATCTCTATGTGCTTCGACCTGTCATGGAATACATGATTCTCTATCATCTTTATGTAGCTCTGGTTGTCACCTAAGATCGTGGTTGCGTCCATCTCTAGGTCAAATAGGCCGGTCAACAACTTTTGAAGCCATATAGCTTCGCAGCTGGCAGAACATGCAACAATGTATTCTGCTTCCATTGTGCTGAGAGCAATGTTAGATTGCTTCCTACTCTGCCATGATATCATGGCTGATCCCAAACTAAAATATCATCCTGAAGCGCTTTTTCTGTCAGAAACACTTCCTGCCTAATCTGAATCAGTGTACCCACTCAATGTGAAATCATGATCTCCATCATAATTGAGACCACAATCTAATGTACCCTTAAGGTACCTCATCACATGTTTTGCAGCCACAAGGTGAACATGTCTGGGTTCTACCAGAAATTGACTCAATTTGTTCACAACAAAACAAATGTCTGGTCTGGTGTTCGTCAGGTACATCAACAATCCAATAATATATCTATACAGTGTGGCATCAATCAATTCTGATGAAGTATCGACTAGTAGTTTCAGCTTCGTTTCCATCGGTGTATTCATGGGCTTGCACTCTAACATGTCGAATCTCTTCAAGATTTCGACTGCATACTTCCCTTGGTTAACGAAGATCCTCTCTGGACTCTGGCATACCTAAAGACCTAAGAAATAGTGCATTAGGCCAAGGTCTTTCATCTAAAATTCTGAAGCAAGTCTCTTCTTACATTCGGTGATGAGATTTTCTTCTCCAGTTAACAATAAGTCATCCACATATAGCAATAGTATCATTGGCTCATTATTCATAACCTTGAAGTAAAGGTTAGAATCTACTTTACTCTTGGTAAAGCCCAAGCTCGTCAGAGAGCTGTCTATTCGGCCATACGAATCTCTAGGAGCTTGCTTCAATTCGTAGAAGGCTTTCTTCAATTTGCAGACATGAGACTTCTTGTCTTCAACTTCAAATCCTTGAGGTTTCTCTATATACACTTCCTCTTCGATAAGACCATTTAGGAAAGCTGTCTTTACGTCCATCTGGTGCAACTTCCACTTCATCTTAGCTGCAAGGGCTATGATGGTTCTGATCGAAGTGTATCTGGCTACATGAGTGAATGTCTCTTCATAGTCAATGCCTTCTTTCTGAGAAAATCCGCGAGCTACAAATCTTTCTTTATACTTCTCAATACTTCCATCAGCAACATGTTTTATTTTGAAGAGCCATCTGGACGATACCACATCCTTTCTATTCGGTCTGGGAACTATTTCCCATACATCGTTCTTTATTATGGATTGGTATTCTTCTGTCATGGCATCTGCCCATTCTTTCTTCTGAATGGCTTCTTCAAAGCAGTTAGGCTCATTTTCTAGAAGATCACACATCAAAGCCATATAATTGGAGAATGGATTAGGTTTCTTCNATTCGGTCTGGGAACTATTTCCCATACATCGTTCTTTATTATGGATTGGTATTCTTCTGTCATGGCATCTGCCCATTCTTTCTTCTGAATGGCTTCTTCAAAGCAGGTAGGCTCATTTTCTAGAAGATCACACATCAAAGCCATATAATTGGAGAATGGATTAGGTTTCTTCACATGTCTTGTGGTTCCTTCAGGAACACCATATTTCTCTCCATCTTGAATAAGATCTCTATCCCAAGCTGACTTTCTTTTATGGGAGATTGTCATTTGAGGAGGTTCTTGAAACTCTACTACGTCATAGTCTTCTAGAATTTCCTCATCAGGGGAAGTTACTACTTTCCTTACTGGTTCAACAGCTCTGGGAACCTCCCTCACTGATTCTGCAACTCTGGGGATTACATGTTCCTCTTCATATACCTCTTCAAGTTGGAATTTTCTCGATTTATTGAGCGTTACATCTTCATCAAAGGTCACATCCCTGTTGATCTCAATGTGGCAGTGACCTGGTATATAGATCCTGAAGGCTTTGGAGACCTCACAATATCCCACAAATATTCCCTTCTTTCCTGAGGGTTCCAGCTTGTTTCTTTTCTCTTTCGGTATATGTATAAATATTGGGCAGCCAAATATTTTGAGATGGCTTACCTCTGGCTTCTTTTCGGTGAACATCTCTTCTGGGTCTTGAACCCGAGTGAACTATGGGACAATCAATTTTGCACATATACGACTGTCATTGCTGCTTCTTCCCATAAGCACATGCGAATATTTTGATCATGGATCATGGTCTTCATGACTTCCATTATCGTTCTGTTCTTTCTTTCAACCACACCATTTTGTTGAGGATTATAGGGAGTAGTGAGTTCCCTCTTGATCCCAACATCTTTGTAGCATTTCACAAACTCTTTTGAGGTGTATTCTCCTCCATTATCTGACTTGAGTATCTTGATATTTCTTTCAGAAAGATTCTCTATCAAGGCTTTGAATTCCTTGAACTTGTTGAACACTTCATCTTTAGATTTCAAAAAATACAACCAGGTCTTACGAGAATAATCATCAATGAATGATACGTAGTATACATACCCACTCATGGAGGACAATTTCATTGGGCCACACACATCTGAATGGATGAGTTCTAGGACTCCTTTTGCTTTGTTGTCTCTCTTTGGAAAAGGGTTCTTGATGTTCTTCCCTTGTGCACATCCACTGCATACACCTTCATGATCAACCTTGAGTTCTGGTAAACCTGTGACAACTTTGCATATATATGGTAGTGCCTTCTAGTTAATGTGAGCTAATATTCTATGCCAAAGTTCACATGAGTTTTCAATGGCATGGGTCATGGCAGCCTCTAAGTGACCCTTTAGCTTATACAAGCTATTTTCTTCACTTCCAATGATGATTGATTCATTTAAGGTTTCTCCTTTAGCCCACATAAGAACTTCTCCATCTATAAAGGCAATTTTGAAGCCTTTCTTTTCTAAAACTGAAATGGAGAGTAGGTTCTTTGTCAAACCTGGTACATAGAGTACGTCCTTCATCTTCATTGAATTCCCTGAATTCAGTTTGTAGTTTGATTCTCCCACTCCCTTGATGGGATATTGGTAATCATCTCCAAGTGTCACTTTCTGAGAAAACTTCTTTTCTGAAATGTAAGAAAGAATATCTCTTTGTCCTGTCATGTGCTTGGAGGCACCGCTATCAATGAGCCAAGTGTCCTCTCCAGGTGTTACCGGTCCTGTGAGGGATGAGATTAAGACATGTTCTTTAATTTGTTCTCTTAACATATTTGCAGGTGGCTGTTCATCTTCAACAACATGGGCATGGTGCCTCTTTTGTTTCCTCTTGTATTCTTCTCGTCTAGCTGGACAAAATTTCGCAATGTGTCCCATCTTGTCATAATGGTAGCATTGTACAGATGAGCAATCTCTTTCCTTTCGTTGTCCTTTCTTCTGAAATCTCCTTGGATGAGATTATTTATGATTAAATTTGTTTTGGGGTTGAGACTCTTTGCAAGTCTCTTTCTGGAAGTAAGACTTCTTTCTTCCTCCTTTAGTGTGAGTAGCTAGGACTTGATCTTCATTTCTTTCTAGTAAAGCCTCTCAGTTAGTTAGTCTTGTTTCTTCTTGGATGCATTCTTCCCATAGACTATCAAACTTTAGTTTCTCTATTTTGGCACAAATTTTTTGGATGAATGCATCTCAAGGTCTTGTGAGACCATTTAGGGCTGTCATTATAAGTTCATCTTCATCTATAGTATGTCCAATTTCTTCTAGTTGTTCTTTGAATTGGGATATTCTGAAGAAGTATTCTTGGATTGATTCTCCTTTCTGCATTCTTGTATTCTTGAGCTGAGTTCTAAGATTCATCTTCCGATTTATGTTCTTTCCTTCATATAGTCTGTTTAGGGCATCAAACATTTATTTTGGAGTCTTCTTTGATGACACATAGGGAATTAGGTGGTCTTTGATTGAATTTGCGATGATTCTTTTGGCCTTGATTGTGTCCTTTTGGTGCTTTGCTTTTTCTGCAGCATCGGCGGGCTCCGAAACTTCTTCTTTGACGAATCTTGCTAGGTCATTCTCTTGAAGAATGAGACCAATCCTATACTTCTAGACACGGAAGTTTTCCACACCTTCTATCTTGTCAACAAGCTTAACGCTTGCAGACATCTTTTACTTGAAGCTGGGAAAATGTCCAAAAATGAAAATGTTCAAAATCAAATTCTGAACTTACCAGGAGGTGCGCTTTGCTGAGGTGAGTAGCCTGGTGTGCTTGGATCTGAGAAAATCCAACTTTTACCCCTCCAAACTTGATCTGCGGATTTCTAGACTAGTACTTCTAGTTTTCTGGTACCTCCGGTACTTCTGGTACTTTTGGTTCTCTGGTTTTCTGGTACTTCTGGTACTTTGTGAAACTAGGGTTTCACTTTCCAGGAGATCTAGCCACTGAAAAGGTGCGTTGAAGGTGCCAAAATGATCCTTGGGGGAGGGCACACTTTTCTAGATGGTTTTAGGGCTAAAATACCTCTCCAACAAAAAACCCTAATTTGCATGTACGACAACAGTGACATTTTTCACTTTTCTCTTGTGAAAGATGCTCTCTTCAGCTTGGCTCTGATACCATGTTAATGTTTAAGCCATTATTAAAGTTCTTTTCATTTCAATGAATAACAACAACATAAGATAAGATCACTAAGAAATACACAATCACAAGAGACACATCATTTATCCCGGGAAACCCTCATGGGGCAGAAAACCCAACAAAACTTCCTTAATATAGATAACCAATACAATGCCAAGAGATAACTCAAACAAGTACATAAAGTCCTCTCCCAAAGATGTGCCTCTCTCTCTATCTCTTCTCCAACTGCAGCTCTGAAACTTGTCTCTCAATGAACAAGTGAGTGTGTGTCTAAGTGAGGCGCTAGCCTCCTTATTTATACAAGACTGGCACGTGTGGGAGTGTCCTTTCACTGGTAGGGCCAACTTCTTCTTTTGGGTGGTTATAACCACCTTTATTATATTCTGGGGCCTCTTTGATATATTATGGGGCCAAATTCTCTTGCTGCCTATTACAATTACATTATGACCAATCCACAAAAGGGAATTTGGTCCTTTTACAATAGCTGACATGATCAATCCACAATGGGGATTGATCCAATGAATAATATATCAAATAATAATAAGAATAGACTTTGCAGTTACATTATTTCAACAGTACCTACTATGATACCAAAGTCCCTCTTATATATACCTTGATATTCATCATCCACAAATAGTCGCATCCAAAAACTTGCATCCCATAATAATAATAATAATAATCTATTTTTAAGGTCACAACCAAGCCACACCAAATTGGTGTATGAGACCCCCTTGTTTGTGGGACAAGGGACCCCCTTCCACCCAACGATTTGACTATTAAAGTCTACGGAGGTATACATACCCTACCCCCCTTTGGATTTGAACTTGTGACCTCTTAAGAGGAAACACATGTTCTTAACCATTAGGCCCACTCAGGCTATATAAAATCCAAATCTTACTTTCCAATCATGAGAGCTCTCATACTATAATAAAGAGAAAAACGATGAACGAGTTGACTTTTCACTTGAGCACTTATAAGTTGTTACACTCCGACCCCATCATTATTCCTTCTAAGACATCACATGCTTTATTTCCATTTATAAAATTATGGGCATCTTTCCCTTTATTACATCATACAATATAAGCACTACTTATTAAAATAATCATAGTCAATGTGGTCATTATTGATGAGTACCCATTATGAGTACATATATTTTACATGGTCATTCATTTCATTAGGTGCCAAAATTGGGGTATTAATTGCAACGTAAGGTACCAAATGTATTATGCAGAGAAGAAACAAAATTGTTATGACAAATATCAACTGAAAGAGCAGAATATAGAGAAAAATAACACCAAAAATGATACCTTTATTTATAGAAATCCAAGTTCACTTGCCTCTTCGAGGGGTCAACCTCCAACAGAGCATAACTCAATTACAAAATAATTCTCAAGAAAAAAATTTCCATTCTTTCTACTCCTATTTATACTATTTCTATCTTCTAAAGAACATTCCAGAGGGAGATCTTTCTAGAAGCGGAAGCTTCTTTTAAGTATTTCTAGAAGGACCATAAAACTTGCGAGCGAGTTTCCGACAATGTTTGACTTTGAGTAACGTTTTCTTATAAGGTTGCAGACAAAGAAACACATGGTGCCCTTCAACAAATTGTTGTTCTAAATGACCCTGCTTTGCTTGTTGCTTCATGCAATTCTGAGCCATGACCAAATTTTCTTTGAGGGTACGAAGAATGGAAGCTTGAACTATAAGTGGATACACTTGGCAAGTAGGAGAGGATAGAAGGTGGATTTTGACAATAGACTGCTTCAAAGGGAGTCATGTGAGTGGTAGCATGGTAAGATGTGTTGTACCACCATTTAGCTAGTGGTAACCACTGAGCCCATTGAGTTTGTCTGTCAGACGCAAAACACCTCAAATATGTTTCCAAGCACTTATTGACAGCTTCAGTTTGACCATCACTCTAGGGATGATAGGTCATGATAAGATGCAATTGGGTTCCCTAGATATTGAACAATTCTTGCCAAAATTTGTTGGTGAAAGTTGGGTCACGATCGGAGACAATATAGTGAGGCATGCCATGGAGTTTGAATCTATTATCCATGAAAATTTGAGCCATTGTGGATGCGGTGAACAGGTGTTGGTCCTTGGAGGGCACATAAGTGAGCATATTTGGAAAGGTGATCGATAAAAACCATGATGACTAATTTATTTCTTGATTTGGGTAATCCAACAATGAAGTCTGTATAAATATCTATCCATATAACAGGTGAAATAGGGAGAGGTTGGAGTGTGCCTGGATTTTTTACGATTTTTCCCTTATTTCATTGACAAGTATCACATTTGGCCACAAAGGTTTTTCCTGTTTCATGCCTTCCCATAAAAAACAACATTGGTTATGTTCATGTGTTTTGTGAAAGCCTAAATTCCCAGTTGTTGGTGAAGCATGAAATTTAGAGAGCATAATGGATTTAAGATGAGTCTGTTTTCTTAAATGCATGCGACCTTTATAATGAAGCTCCTCATTGTGCCAAGAGTATCTTGGAGAGGCTTGAGGATCTTGTTGCAATTGTTGGATCAAGTGAGAAATTTAGGGATCTTGGAACCATTTCTGGTGAACGACTTGTAACCAATCTGCTGCAATGAAAGAGAGGGAAAAGAGGGACCCTTCTTCTTCATATTTCCTTGAAAGAGTGTCAACAACCAAATTTTTCCCCTTCTTGTAAATGATTTCATAATCATAACCAAACATCTTGGTCACCCATCTCTATTGCTCTAGGGATGAAATTCTTTGTTCCAAAAATTACTTGAGGCTACGATGATCAGTTTTAATTTGGAAGCGTTGCCACAAAATATACAGACGCCATAGTTCCACTTCATGCAGAATAACCAACATTTCCTTTTCATAGGTGGATTTTCCCAAATGTCGCTCAGAGAGTTGATTACTAGTGAAAGCCAAAGGTATATCATATTGCATGAGGAATGCCCCAATTCTTTTCCCCGAAGCATCACACTCTAGGAAAAAATTCTTAGTGAACTTGGAAAGTGCCAGAATAGGAGTTGTGCACATAACCTCTTTCAAGGCTTGGAAGGATTGATCCATTGTTGGAGTCCAGCTGAAAGAATTATTTTTAAGGAGAGCAGTGAGGGGAACTACAATTGTTCCATAATTCTGAACTAACTTTCGATAATAGCCCATTAAACCCAAGAATCATCTTAAACTTTTAATATTTTTAGGATGGGGACAATCCTTTATAGCTATGATTTTATGAGGATCCACGCAAACACCATCCTTGCCAACAATATGGCCCATGTATTCTACTTTAGAAGCTCTAAAAGCACATTTAGACTATTTGAGAAAGAGTTATTGTTGAGACAGTAAGTGTAATACTTGATCCACATGGGCCAAATGGGCTTGCCAAGTTTTACTACAGATGAGGATTTCATCAAAGAAAACTAAGACAAAATGACAGAGGAAGGGGTATAAGACATCATTCATGAGAATTTGAAAGGTGGAGGGTTCTTTACACAGGCCGAAGGGCATGACCAAGATATCATAATGCCCCTCATGAGTTTGAAAGGTAGTTTTGGGAATATCAACCTCTTTCATACACATCTGGTGGTATCCAGATCGTAGATCAATTTTGGTAAAGAACTGAGCCTCAACTCATCCAAAATGTCATAAATGATAGGAATGGGGAATTTATCTTTGATGATAATTTTGTTGATGGATCTAAAATCAGGGAACAATTGCAATGTTCCTTCTTTCTTGAATACCATGACGATAGGAGAAGAATGGGGGATAGTACTAGGGCAGATAACACATGACGCTAATAATTCCTGAACAATTTTCTCAATTTCATTCTTTTGGGAAAAGGGGTGATGATAAGGGAGAACATTGGGAGGAACACTTCCCAGGACAATGGGAACGGAATGATCATGGGCACCATAAGAAGGGATAAGTCCTTATGAGTTATCAAAAAAAGATTGGTTTTAAAGAGAAGAGACTATATGTCATGATGAACAATAAGGGAGGGGGTCTCAATTGCTTGAATGACATGGAGTTGTGTAATAATGCCAAAGTGACCTTTTTTGAGGATTTTCTCCATTTGGTGCGAACTGATGATCTCAGAGGATCCTTCCATGATGCCTTGGAACTGATATTGTTGTCTATCATGTTGGAAGCACATGGTTAAATCCTTGAAATCCATGGTGATGGGGCCGAGTGTGCACAACCATTTAGCACCGAGGATAATGTCGCAACTGCCCATGTCAATAGAAAACATATGAGATTTCAGGTGGTAATGACCAATTGGCAAGTGCACATTTTCACAATGCCCCTCACATTTCATGAAGCCACCATTGGCAATCATGATTTGAAAATTGTTAATGGCGGATATAACACACGGTCTCTTGGGAAATGTGACGATGAATAAAATTGTGGGTGTTTCCATTGTCGATGAGGATGATGACTTTCCTATGCTCGATATATCCAATTAATTTAAGGGTTTGAGGAGAAAATATACTAGTGAGGTCATTCAAGGAGATACAAAGTTCAACTTCTGGGGGATTATATGGCGAGATATGATCAACTTCTTGGGGTAGATCTTCAGAAGGGGAATCATTGATATCCTCTTCAACAACATCCTTAGAAATGGCCATAAAAAAAATTTGCTCCTCACACTTGTGCCCAAGAAAATATTTGTCATCAAAGTTATAAAAAAGACCCTTCAGTTAGCGTTCAAACATTTTTGATCTAGTTAATTATGGACCTTAAGAGGAGAGGAAAGGTGGGCAGGAGTGGTGGATCGAGGATGAGGAATAAATGAGAGTTTTTTGTTTTGGGAAGATACTACCTGTTGTGATTCCTTGGCTCGATGAGTGGCTTCAAGCCAAGTCTGGGGGTGAAGCATTAGGACATGGCCTCAAATGATATATTTAAGGCCACTAATAAACAATTCACGAAAGAAGTTGTTGGAAATGTTGTCTGTTCTGAAAGAAAAGTGCTCAAAAGTGGTGATATATTATTCCARTGTACCAAACTGTCTCATCTTGGTCAACCAACCCAAATGATGGGTGTTTGTGTCAAAGTGTTCATAGAGGTCGAACACAAAATGGGTCCAAGTAATATGCCCTCGACGTGAATTTTTACKCCATTTCCACCATTGTACGCATTCAAGATCCAAATAAACGACACTGATACAAATTTTGGCCAAATCACCTGTAATGYCATGGAAGGAGAAATAATGTTCCATTTGAGTAACCTAGCTTATGGAGTCCGAGCCATCAAATTTATTCACATTAACTTTGGGAAGACAAAGGTCACGATGAAGGGGCTTGGGATGAAAGGGAATGATATGCAAGGATTCATCTCCTTTTAGGTGTGAAGGTTGGTCAAAGGAGGTAGGGCCTTGGGATTGACTCATCCATTGTTTTAAGTCAACTGAGAGGGAGTCAAATTGGGTAGTGAGGGAGTCAACTTTGGAATTAACGGAAGCAATTTTGGAATTAATGTTTTGGATGCTAGTCTTATTCTGGTTGTTGTAAGTTTGCAAGGAAATGATTTTTTGGTTGCAGGTTTGGGCCATTTGGGAATTAAGTAAGTATGAAGTGGGCAGGTGGATCTGCACAAAAAAGGGTCATGGGTGAGGGGTATGACTATGATCAGTACGAGGAGAGGAAACCAATGGAATAGGTCCCAAAAAAGGGTGTTGGGGAGGGTGAGTGGGTCCATGAAAAAAATGATTATAAGTGATGGTTACCACAACGATTAGAGAAAATAGAGGAATCCAAAGGGATAGGTCCCAAATAAGAGTATCGAAAGGACTACTATACTTTTTTTGTTACTCCTACAGAGTTATACTCCGATGTGAAGAATACTATAGTGATAGATGCCCAAATTTTTAGTAGTTAAAATTGTGTAGTAATTTCACAACCTGGATGCAAGAAGAAAGGTTGCATGGTAGAATTTCCCCTTTATGTGTGTTATGTTCTATTTTAAGGGTTCCTATAGACAAGGGTTTTCCCTTTCTTATAGCTCTATGATATACCAATGGGGTCCAACAATAGTACTTGGACCAATATCTCAGGGCACCAACTAAGGAGGCTCGACTGTACCCTTAGCCGTACTACCTAATTATCCAGGTATGTGGTGTATATTTTAACCTTGTACAATTAATTATTGCAAACTGATTCTTAATAAAAGACAAAAAATATACGATGACACACACACATTACACATATATTTTTACTTTGGAAACCCAAATTGGGAAAACAAAAAACATGTTTAGAGCCACACCTTTAATCTTTTATTCATCATCTTATGCATTGTTTACATTACAATATATAGGATCCCGCAACATCCAAACCCCTAATCCATAGACCTAGATTAGTCAACAACCCTAATTCTTTAACTAGAATTAGAAAACCATCGACAAAAACTGTGTGTCGAAAAACCACCAAAAACAGATGCAAAAAACTCCCAACTACTCCTCAAGGCTCCCATATCAGTGTACATTAAATGATACCAATATTGTAAAGAATATAATAGATACCCAACATGTGAGAGTAATCTTCCCGAGTGCTGTTCTCGGTGCCACTATAACAATCAAGCGATCGATAAGTTGATCTATAGCTCGTTTTAGGAAACCTATGGGACTCCCTATATACCAAAGGGTATGTGGGAGTGAATGGTCATGTATAGGTACCAACAAGGGTTACAAAGGTTTCCAACAAAGTGAAACAATGTGTTTTAAGTAACTTGTAAAACCGACTTTATTTCCCACATGTAGTCTTCCCTGACTGTAGATTTACCCACTGAATGACAAATCATTGTGCTTTACAGACATCGATAGTACATGTCTCTAGCTTGAAATTTTTTTGTCTACAATTCTGTAGAGGAAAATGCTCTAACACCACTTGTAGGGTACCAGATGTATTATGCAGAGAATACGTAGAATTGTTATGCCAAATATTAGTGGAAAGAGAAAAATATAGAGAATAATAACACCATAAATGATACCTTTAATTATAGAAAGCCAAGTTCACTTGTCTTTTCGAGGGGGCAACCTCTAGTAGAGTAGAGCTCAATTACAAAATAATTCTTAGTACAAAACTTTCCCATGCTTTCTACTCCTATTTATATTACTTCTATCTTCTAGAGAACATTTGAGAGGAAGATCTTTCTTGAAACATAACCTTTTATTAAGTCTTCTTACATTAGACATGTTCACATTATTGCATAGGCCTTATTTACTAATGCCGACCTTTATTACATATAAAACATATTATTCTACCTACTTGAGGGGTTAGGGAGGTTAGGTACACACACACAATACATGAAAAAAATCATAACTTTCATTTCAAGTAGAAAAAAGGCTACATTCCATATGGGTCTTATGTACCTTGAAATTCTTCTTCATATAAAAAACTGGAGAGAATTTTTTACTTATCTTCCTTATATATATATATATATATATATTGTTGAGATTCAACAAGAAGATCATAGTGAAAATTATGCACCTACACTAGGATGGAGCCTCAGGCCATTTTTAGGTGGAAGTCTGTTTTTAGATGATGAGCAAATTCTATTTATAGATGATGTCTATTTATAGATGGTGAGCAAATTCTATTTATAGATGTATGTCGACTATTATTATCCCTTAATAATAGTTGGACAATAAATATTAATCTATTCTCAATGAGAACTTGGAAATAGTTAATTGAAGTGGCAAATCAATTAGCTATAGGAAATTCGAGTTCAAAGGTTGGTTGGTGGGACATGCAAGTCGAGTTAGTTGTAACTGAGTGATTCGAAGTTGTAATAGAGTTGGATGTGTAGTTATGTGAATTGTAAAGTAGTTTAACTTAGTTAAGTGAGTTAATCTCAGTTGTACTAGTTGTAACTGAACTTACACTAGCGAGAGATCAGTGAATTAATTATTAATTAATTCACAATTAGTGGTTTCACATGCAACTAAAGATTTACCACTGTTAACTACATGCATGTCAGATCCAGTGGAGACCCAATTGAGATAACAGGTGAAAGGGACAGTTTGACTATCAGTTGTGACTTTAGTGGGTGCACTCATGTAACCACACACACATTGGATGTGCCCATGAGGATTGCACAACCTAGGCAAGAGGAATTCATTCATTGCAGGTATTTCCATTAGCAGGGATTTGCGCAGAGGAGGTAGGATGTCTGGAAGCAGTAAATTGACACATGAATTTGTCAATTTTTGTATGACAGTGTGAGACGATTGTATATTTTACTGAGAGCTCTTGGATTAGAGTTTTGTATGATATTGTTTCGTGATCCATGATATATACATAATATATTATAGTGGGGTTTTTAGCTTTATGATTTCCCGGTAAAACATCTATGTTATGTGTGATTGATCTTTCTTTTTGATATTGCAATTGGCAATCGTGTTTTAAA
>JASDQU010500648.1:96047-108149 GCA_032191745.1 Picea mariana | reverse complement strand
TTGTGATAGATTTAGAATAAAGTTGTCCAAATCACCAACTATCACTATGACAAATTTAGAAATAATGCTAGCCAAATCACCAACAATAACCATTTATCACTGTGATGGATTTATAATAACATTGTCCAAATTACAAGCAATAACATATCACTGCTACAGATTTATACTCACATACCTGTGGCTCCCATTAATCTTTGAAATAGTTTATGAAACCAATTTGCTCAGAGAAATTTCCATAGAACTCTAGCAATTTGTTTGTAACATCCTCAACTGACAATGCGTAATGCATTATGTTCCCTAGAGACTTGGACATTTCTATATCTCTTTTACTATCATGAACATACCTAGTTAGTTTTTTAAGCCAACAATGACACACATGTTAGATGAAGAGAATTATAAGACAATCGAACACGTTACTACGGATGAATGTGGATAAATTAATAGTTAGGTGAATCACATACAACTGAATAAATACACAATGAAATGAAGGAAAGACAAATTAAGAGATTTGCACACCCTATCATTTGGATCTCTGTGAGGACATCATCCACAAGGAAGGATGAATATTTCCATGKAAGACAGGAAACCAAAACATGTTGGTGAAATGTTTGCAACTATATCACAASAATATCCAACACTACATTCTTTGATATGACCTAACATATGTGAATGCCATTTCAKCATGTTTTGAAAGACAAAACTGGGTACAAAGGATACTTCCATACATAATATTTCATAATACGACATTATAGATACATAWTGTTGTCATKATCAATAAGACCACTAGAAGCAATCATTTCATGAATACATATTCCAGAACAATAACACTCTAGATAATCATTTCATGAATTCAATTTACAAAACAATAACACCTACCTAGTAAATTAGGCCACTATAAACAAACAATTTATAAATTCATAGTACATAATATAATTTTGACCTAATAAATAAATCCCTTTGAACGATAACAACAGTGTAGAAATTATGACCCCTAGAATTACGCATTTCATAAATTCATATAACAAAGTGATAATGCTGACCTGGTAAACAAGTCTGCAATAAACAAGATTTTCATGAATCGTTACCTTAGAAAATAATAATATCATGGTAAATAAGGGAGATAGAAACCAAAATACTGTATATTTGTTTGCACGAAACGTAGAATCCATCGCAAGGATGTTATTGAGCCCATGTTTAACTACCTTCTCCACTTGCCATATTGTCATCATCCCTCGCATGAATAGATCTCGATTTAGTAAGAACACATCCACCTCACTCTTTTCCACCCAATACTAGACATTAACGGAGTCATCTTCATGAATTTGATACCATGGATCATCAAACAATTTTCTTTGGTTTAAGATGTCTCTTTTATTCATGAATGCATATTTCCACATTACAAGCAAATTGTCATAGGTTTGTCATAATACAAGCATATGGACATGCTTATTGTGTATCTCAATAGGAGAAGCACCAAAAAAAAGGAGGAATCCCACCCAATGTTTTACATGTTCTAATAAGTGCATATGGTRAAGCCACCATTGGTGTGCAACTATATGACCTAGCAAGGCAAACCATTTTTTTCCACATCGCGAGACTATAAATATACAATGAGAACCYGCTAAAGTGTATCTGGGACYGTTCTAACTATGTAATGMAATTGGAATCCTCCCTTCCTCCTCTCTCAATTAGGATGTTATTTATTTTTCAAAGGATCTTTAATAATGAATTTATAATCCTCCAAGCCATAAGAACACCATTTCTTGAAAGCATAAAAAAAMTTGTTAGATCTTGGTGTAGAAATAACACAACATACAATGCGGGGTTATACATAATAGATTAGAAGCATTGAGAAAATATCTAACTTATAATGTTGGCATAACGTGCATAACATAAAAATAAAATTATTTGCTTGTTTTCATATCAAAACAAACCTTTCTGACATGTCTCTTTATAATGTTGGCATGGCCACCATGACAAACAAAGACACACATATGTGAAAATAACTCTAATAACACTATATATTATGTAGGTTCTCACATAATTCTAGGACTTGACAAAGAATAGATTCAACATATAACCAGATGTAAGGTGGGTATGATGTAAATTACAAGCATTACATAAAAATATGGAAGTATAACACTAGTGTAACGACGTAATGTTSATTAGATATATATCTCTCTATAAAAAAMTGTCTTTTTTTTTTCTTTGACACATAAAATATATCCATTTCATAGTCTAGATAGTTCAATTTTTTTGTTCTAAAGTTCTCAAGAAGTTTAAAGGAAATARCAACAGTTTGAACTTGAACATGCCTTTGCTGGAATAACTCCCATGTCAAGTCTATGAAATTGATGGAACCTTTAAAGAGTTCTCATGGAAACATACAAATGACTTTTGTGGGAGTTACCTTAGGCAATTGTCGAATTGTAAACATTGTTGCAAATACAGCCTATCACACATAGAGCCAATATGCAAACAAAGTTGTTATTTCTGTCATAGTGACAATTTGAACATCTAAAGCTAAACAAACAAAGAAAGAAAAAATAATAATAATGAAGTTTCCTAACCTAATAAGAAATTAGGTAAAAAAAAAGTTAATTATTTTTTGATTGACACGTGAGCTCAATATTCTTGGTCAAATTACTTGCAGTTTTCGATTTCCATGGGAGCCCGATCTTCTTGGTMTAGGTGTCTTGACTGCAGAAACATCATCAAAACTGTCATGTCTTCATCAACAAACCTAATATGTCATGCTTTCTCCTGCAAACAGATTGTCTTCAACACATGTTCACTTCTTTCAAGTCAGGTTCATCTTCACCATCAAACACTTGGTCGTTATCAACATACCTAATATGACATGGTTTCCCTTGCAATTGCAGAGGCGTCCCTTGAAGAGGAATGATGCTTGCTTTTTTCTTTTCACCTTCTTCTGATGTTATGAACTTCTATATGAACCCCTACACTATCCTTCAAGTAGATTCAACACCTTTCCTTCAACAAACTCCCTGAGCGGCTTCCTTGTCTTAGAGGGAAAAACAAAAGGATAATAGTGCTCCAGAATCCTTAGAGAACCTCGGGTGAACCTCGAATGAACTTTTACTCAAAATAAATGATATAAACACTCATTGCGGAAATATTTGTGTTAATTTAAAAAAATATTTACAGAGCTTTTGAGACTTACAAACTCAAATTCACGGCTTTTGACCATAGCACATTTCATAATACCTTAGACCTAAGTAGAATATAGCTCGAACTTAGAAATTATCTGGAAATCCTTCGGCTTCTTGTGCTATTGGAAAAGTCTTCAAACAAACTTGTGAGTCTCCCACTTTAGTTCGGAGGCTCTCAACGGATTAGTTCTTGTGCAGACTATCAAACTCACACCAAAAAGAATCAGAGCTCAGATAGGAGGGAGCTCAAAAGAAAAAGAATAACCAAGACTTTAAGAATCGATGCCTCAAATGAGTGCCCCCGAGATTTATTTATAGACTTTCTTTAGACTTTTGATCGACGAAAAATGCAATAATCGTACTAAATGGCCAACAAACTCTTTTAGTGCATACTGACAATATTTTTCATAAATGATTTACTTTCCAATAGATTCCTTTGAATGTGGGTCAAACCGCACCAAACATCAAAGAAGTTCTCTGAGTTCTAAGGATTTTCATAAAAATCAAATCATACAGAGAAGATATTAGTCATGATCACAAAACATCCCCATATTATATTGTTGGAAATGGCCTCCACCAATTTCCCAAGCTTCTGAATAAAACTTGCGTCCTATGATGGTTCGTCCTTGGAATGATTGTGCAAAGATTCTCGATTTTACAAGCCATTTGAGATGATGAGTTGCATACATTGACAAGATCATGCCATCAATATTTCTGTCAGATTCAAAGAGATCACATATTTCTCTGAGAAGAATATCTTTGCATGTGCATTCTATCTTTAAGCATGCTGGGTCCACTGCGCTTTTTTTGATGCCAAAGTCTCTCCACCAATATGATAGCCAAACATGATATAATCCCCTCATACTAGTATACACACTTCTAAATTTCAATAATGTGAAATATGTCTTATTCCTATTCTCTTTCCTAAGAAAATTCCACCATGCCTTTTTGTATTCACTGTAATTCATGTATGTTCCCAAGAACTTATGTGTGGGATCTTGATCTGGCCAAAGAGCATAGGAGCGGGTTATGTCAAGTGAAAAATATTGATGAAATAATCTTGTATTATTATTAAACTGTTGCCAAATCAAGTTCTTATCTCTGAAGGTGTAGCATAAAGATGAAGTAGCATCAGTTGCAGCTCTGGTCGATTTGTCATAAAGAATGTATGGAATGTTTCCAGTATAAAATGGGATTCTTTTGAGTTCTAGAACATAATTTGGTAGGAGATGAATTGACTGCAAATTCATATCGAGAACTTTAGTTCTTCTAAGTTTCCATGTAGGTTTCCATAATTGGGCATATACTTCCCAATATTCATTGTTTGGAATATTCCTTATTTGTTCACCTCCTTTTGTCCATTCAGTAAAAATGACCAGACAATGGCTTTCTGCATTTGATTTTTCTTTTTTTGTAACCACATTCACTTGTCCTTGCTCGCTTGTTCTCTCGTTGGCTTGCACACTCTCACTTGTTTTCACGCTCATTTGACGGTTTTCTCTACTGAGAAAATCAGGGATATAACTTTCAGAGCCTTTGATATGTTCAATATCAAAATCAAAATTTGCAAATAGAGCTTTCCATCTTGTAAATTTTGCTTCACTTTCTTTAGTGATTTTCTTATGTAACACCTTGTTCATTGCAGTGGCATCAATTCTGAGCAGAATTTTTTTATTGATGAGATAGATTTCAAACTTATTGATTGCATTAAGGGCTTCCTTTATTTCTTTGTCAAATGTTGCATAGTTCTTTTCGTTGTCAAGCCAGGTCCCTGAAGCAAACTGTATGATTTATTCATGTGGCTTTGATCTTCCTTCCTTAACTTGTTTAAGAACTACTCCCCATCCTTGGTCACTGGCATCAGACTCAACAATTTTAAAGAGTTCATCACTTGCAACATGTAGTATTGGAAAGTTCCCGACTTTAGATTTATCTTTCTCACAGCCTTAGTGTGTGCTTCAGTTCAAGGCATTAGATTCTTTTTGAGTCTATCATTAAGAATTTTTCTATCTTTAGAAAAATATTTATAAAAATGACTGACATAGTTCAAGCTTCCTAGAAAGTGTTGGAGTTGGGACTTCTTAGTTATTTTGTCTAGAATTTTTTCTACAAATTCCACTGCATGGGTTTGAAGAGAAATTTGGACATTTGAAATTGTGTGACCTAGAAATTTGACATAGGTTTTGAAGAGATCCATTTTGTTTTTAGAAAGAACTAGACCAGACTGTTTGATGACCTTTAAAAACATCTCCAAATGCTTGAAATGATGGTCTATGGAATCTGAGAAGACTAATATATCATCTTTGTAGACAATTAGCCAGTCAAAATATGCCTTTAAAGTATCATCCATAACCCTTCGAAATTTTGTCGAAGCATTCTTAAGGTTGAAGGGCATAAAATTCCATTCATAGTGACCCGCACGAACACTAAATGCAGTTTTGAATTTGTCTTCCTCCTTTATAACCACTTGTCAAAATCCATATTTTAAATCAAACTTTGAGAATATCTTTGCATTTGTTATTCTATTGAATAGATTGGATTTGTGGGGTATAGGATAAGTATCATCAGCTAAGACTGAATTTAAAGGAGTATAGTTTACTATTATTCTTGGGACTCCTCGAATCTGCTCAGAATGTTTATTAACATAGAATCCATAACAATTCCATGGGCTAATGGATTCTCTGATCAATCCATTTTTCAATAATCCTTGGATTTCTTCAGAACACAATTTATGATATTTAACATTCATAGGTATTTCTCTGCTTCCACAAGGTTTTCCCTCATAGCTATCTTTATATGGAAATTCAACAAAATCTATTTTTCTTTCCCAAAATGCAGTTGGGAGTTCTGAGCATACCTGATCTTCAATTTTTTTTTGCAGTTGACTAATCCTGTCTTGAATCTTTAGTTCCTTGAGTTGTTGATCAACCCTTTGGTTGCTCTTCATTTGCTGGAGTTCTTGAATCTTTTTCTCTTTCTCTATAAGAGTCTAAGACATTTGAACCATTGTGAACAACTAAGGGACTAATACAAATGGGAGTACAATTTTTCTTCTTGCTATTGTAATAAAATATCCATATTTTCCATTTGGTAAATTTTCAAAACCATGTGGTTCAACGACAGCCAAAAATGGAGTACCTAAAAGACATTGTACTGGAATTTCTGTAAGTGAAAACCTCAGATTCAAGTAGTAAGGTCCAAAACATAACTTGACCCTTTAAACTTCATATTCTATCTTTAGGGTTTGATTACCTAGCCCAATGGCTGCATTGTTATTTTTTAACAAATACCAAGAAGGAATATAATCTTTATTTAGGATGTTAAAATCTAATCCTGAATCAATCAATGCTTTCAACTTAAATATTTGACCTTGAATATTCATCTTAATCATCACATGATATTGCAGATGTTGGATGGCCATTATTCTCATAGAATTCAAACCTTCTATAGAATTTGTTTCAAATGTACTAATGTTTGCATTTTCATTATGAGGTATTTCTTCTAGGGAAGGCATGAATTGCAGGGTCTAGATTTGTTGTTGTAACACTCTTATTTCTTATCTATCCCATGAATCAACTTTGCATCCATCCTCAACATCTGATTCTTTTTCAATCTTTTCTCGTCTTTGTTTTATTTCTGCAACTTCCTTCTTTAGAATATTTATTTCTTTTCCCAAATCATTTATAGTCAAATGTCTCATCTTATCATTTTGGTTTTGTCTAATAAATGACTTGGTATTTCTTTCAAAAGAAGCATCTATGAACAATGGTTTCTTACCTAAGTTTGTGGTTATTTTTGGTTGTTGATATTTTGCCATTGTTTTTAGAAATGAATCTAAAAGTGCAACCTTCATTTCTCCTTCTGGAAATGCCTTGATTTGTGCCAGCATCTGAGCATATCAATAAGGCTGATTTTGAGCCATACATATTTTAGGTTCTACTTCATCTTCATCATCATCTTCTTCTTCTTCATATTATGTTTCTTCATAACTTGAAGACTTTGTCCAACAAATAAAAAACTTTGGATCTTTACAACTGCAATAATTTGCTATAAGTAACATTTCTTCATCAGAGGATTAACTAGAGAAATATTCAAATTTAGACGTGTCACTAGAATGACAACATCCTTCCTGGAGCATATGACCTTCTTTCCTCTTAGGAAAAGGATGATGTGGGAATTGATTTGTATCATGGTGACTTGAGCCACATCTGTTGCAGCGAATTGAAATTATTTTCCTAGAAGACTCATCCTTTTATCTTGCCTTTTCTTGTGAGATATTACCTTTATTTTTCTTGGATTGTTCTCCTTGTGGACATCTATTAGCCAAGTGTCTTGGTTGTCCACATAACCAATAGGTTAGGTTGGCCTTACTTTGTTGTTTGGAAGATTGCAATTTGATGTCTTCTTGGGAGTAATAATGAGACTTTGTGTATTTTCTATAATGACTTATTTTCATCTTATCTTTTTGGTAAGATCTGGGCTTGCCCTTTTCATATTTTTGGAATCTTTGTCTCATGGATTTATTTCCCCTTTTCTTTTTTCTAATTGAGTCATCTAGGGCCATACCATATTTTTCACAGATAGATCTACTATCTGGTAATTTTGATAGCTTTTGTATTGACTTTGTAACCTTCATGTTAGCACACAATCCTACTAGGGAAGACGTAATGATTGTGTAAATTTCTCCCCAAGTATAAATCTCATAAGGATGAACACAATCTTTTTGTACTTTTAAATATTCAACAAATTTGTTGGGGACTACAGCAAGATGTACTTGCTTCCAAAGAAGGTTTTTTCTATCTTTTACCTCATATATCCTTTGGGTCCATTCTCTATGAAAATCATCATAATTTGACATTTTCATACATTTCATTCCCATTAGAATTATGGAATGTTTATCAGAGAGTTCTTGTTCTGTTCCACACCAATGCTCAAGAATGAATGTAGTTAATGAACCTATCATATTATTTTCTGCTTGGCTATCTTCTTTAAAAATTGTATCCCCATTTTCATCTTTGACTTGTTCCTTTTCCATTTTCTCAACTAGGGCAAGTGAAGACTCTATTTCCCACCATTTAGCCAAAGTTCCTGTAAAACATTATATAATAGACTTACATGCTTATATTTCACTTTTCCCTTTCATGCACATGACTTTGTAGAAAACATACATTATGTCTATAACTTTGCAGATTTAGCCTATGGTCATACTATCTATGTTTCATTATGGGAAATTTTCATTTGTAGATGTTTGTGCCTCTAGTAGCTTACCTTTTCCATAAAGGTTTGGAGCTGGAACCCTAGTCATGTTCCAAGAAACTGGTTCTTTGGCAGAAATAATATGAGATTATGTAACCAGAAGATGAGTTGAGGATGATTCTTCTTGTTCTGGGAAAAAATGGACTGGAAACTTTTTCTTCAAATCGGTTTCTTCATAAATGTAGACTATAGAGTTTACTAATGAGTCCTTTTGTGGAAATAAGTTTGAACTAGGAATTGGTTTGTCAGGAAGCTTTCCATATTTTTTTGATACTTTAATGATAGATTCCCCTATGTTCTTAAAAGCTTCACCTAATCCTTCCATTAGTTATTCATGGTTTCTTTTTGAATAGTCTTTTTCACTTTCTAAAGTGTTTTTTATTTAAGAGACTTGGGAATTGATAGAGTTTATACTAGAAGCAACTTGATTTGCAGAGACTTGAAATTGATCTATTTGTTGCTTTCTAGCATAGTCATTGGTTACAAATGTATGTGCTACCATTCTTCTTAGAGCAATATTTGTCCAATTTAACTGTTCATACATACTTTGGAGTCTTTTCTTTGAATTTGTTTGCTGATTTCCTTCCTTGTGAATCATGAGGTGAGTAGCCTTAGTTTGTTTTTCCTCTTCTCCTAGAATGATTCCTTTAAAAGGGGGAAAAGGGAAATATGTCTCAACTGTTTGTCCATCAAAGGATTTCCATTTTTGTTTGGTACTGACACTTTCTTTGGCAGACATCATTTGAATTTCTTCCTTTTGGGAAAGTCTATACCATTCATAAATGGATATCCACAAATACTTTATTGTCATATATGTTTGCCATTTCTTAGATAAATCTTTCTTTAGTTCTGTAGAAGTAGTGGCATTAAATTCTTTTTCTTGGAGATGAGTAAACATATCCCAATTTAACATTATATTAATCCAGTCTATGTTTACTCTTCTTCTAGGACATCCATTCATAAGGGAAAACAATTTGTGCATCTCTAGGATTGATGGTTTTTGTAGTCCTATGGGTAATGGATTTTCAAATCTGTAAGATGGAATTATTGCATTTGTTTGCTCAATATACTCTAATCCATATCTTGGAGTTTCAAGTGGTCTACAGTAGTTAAATATTTCTCTGAGTCTAGGATCATCTGTTTCTAGCTCAGGAATATGATGCATCATTAAGACATGGCTTTCATGTGGAAAATCTATGTCTGTTGTATTAGAACACCTTGGATGATGCCAACTTTCTTTTGAGATCGAGCCCAAAGGATAATCACTTCTGGGATTATGGTTTTTACGTATAGGAGAGCATACTTGAGGTTGGGTATTGACCATCTTAAGGCGTAGAGGACATTGTCTTGGAAGAATAGAATGTGGTGCCATCTAGATGGATTCATGAGTACAAATGGGTGGATCTATGACTTCAAATTTTGGAGATGGAAAAGAAGATGTAGATGGGAAGTTTAAAAATACTTCACCACATTGGTTGCTCTGAGAGGACTGGTTAGAGACAAGAGCAGAGCATAAAGGGCATTGGATGAGTCCTGGAATGGGTGGCCATTAAAAAATGGGAGTGTGAGAAGATTTAGTTCTGGTTGTATGTGATGCACGATATGATATGAAGCCTAGTTTTTAAAATATTGCAATCCATTATAAGTTGGCACTCAGATATACTAACACTATTTGTCCAGCAGTCTCGTATGCACCTGATAGAGATTCAGAGAGTTCTACCTTAGTATATACCTCTACAGACAATGCCAAACTTGTTCCCCAAGCCATTTTATGGGAACAATTATATTTTCCTATTGAATGGGTGGTGCAAGATCTTAAGCCCTCACTCCAAATTACTCTCAATACTGCAGATATTGTAGAAGATCATACTCAAGCAATTATTTAGTTTCCTCCAAGAAAATTTGTCTCTTCTAAGTCATCAATTCTTTCGACTAGAGTTTTTCTTCACCATCAAACACTTCAATTCTTTCATTAGGGTTCGCAGAAAACTACATTTTAACCTATGATTGTTCTCCTACCTACGCTCTACCATCAATTGGCCTAGTTCATTCAACATGGATACCTACCCTCCAAATATAATCTCCACACTATCCATTTATTAAAATGGGAGAGTAGAATATTATACACAAATAATGGCCTCAATCAATATCTCTAATTAATGGTTAAGAACATGTGTTTCCTCCTAAAAGGTCATAAGTTGAAATCCAGAGGGGGGTAGGTTATGTATACCTCAGTAGACTTTACCATATTTATCCTTATCCAAAAAAAAATTATAATCCAAAACCATGTCTCATTTTTAGAGCATACACATATTGAAAAATGCTAGAATTAATGAGTTTTTAATTATATATATGATTTATGTGTACAAGATTGAAAAATGCTAGAATTAATGAGTTTTTAATTATATATATGATTTATGTGTACAAGATTTGATATGAACTGATTATTGATCATTAAAAAGAGTGATTAATCTGATTGATGTGGACAAGATTTGATATGAACTGAATATTAATCATTAAAAAATAGTGATTAACCTGATTAGCAAAATGATTAGCAAAATAATGACTGATCATTTGTTCTTGGGGTGCTGGGGCGTCGTCAGCTTCAGCTTCTTTACCCGTGGGGTGGGGTGCATGGCAGACATTTCTTATGGCCACATTTATGTGGCGTCACGTTTCTCTGCCATGTTGTTATGGCCACATTTCTGTGCCCGGCTCTTCATGTTGTTATGTGCCAACGTTTTTGCAAACATCACAATATCATATACTTGCAGCTGGAGCATGCATACGGTTGTTTCTTCCTTTGCCTCGATTATTAGATTAGAGTTCTCATGTTTATATGCTTCCTTGCTTCGTTATTAAAATTTCTGGAATCATTTACTTCCTTTACCTCGATTATGCTTAGATTATAGTTCTCAAGTTTATATGCTTTTTTGCTTCGTTTATAGTTGTGGAACCCTATACCTCTGAACTCTAATCTAAGAATTGTAAACTCTAAGTTTATAAAATTCATAATTATATATATAATCGTGAGATGTTTTTACGGTTTAGCCTGAGATGTTTTGTTRATGGTGTGATGTTTTTATTGTTATTTTTTTCTTTTATGATGAAAYATTTTTTAAGAAAATGCTTAACAAATATTGTATCATCTAATTGTAATTTTAAATAATTAGAATCCAATTAAAATACCTTTTGGTTAAAAATAATTAATGAATATGATATAACACTATATATTTTTATTAAGTATGGTTTGAAAAGTATTTTTTATTAAGTATGGATTGAAAAGTGTTTATTAGAGATAATTTATTACCCATTTTACTGTGAAATGGTTCAATTCATGCAATCCATTTTAAAGATATATTAATACTCATTACATTTAATTCATGCAGTGCGTTTTATAAAAAATATTTAGAGATATTAATGTTGTTTTGATTTTGTTTAAGCCATAAACTGCATTTTAAAGACGATCTGTGGATGCCGCTTCCAGTGCCTGTTCTTGGGTTTGACTGGGTTTGACTTTCCCAGTAGTTGTTTGATGGCACTGAATTGTCATTTAATTGTTCATTGTTAACATTTCATATGGTTAATTAAACAGCTTAGTCTCTCAAATCCTAATGACAGCTTTGTCTCTCAAATCCTAATCCTAATTTTAATCTTGCTTACATATAATATT
>JASDQU010500648.1:83671-96027 GCA_032191745.1 Picea mariana | reverse complement strand
GGGTTTGACTGGGTTTGACTTTCCCAGTAGTTGTTTGATGGCACTGAATTGTCATTTAATTGTTCATTGTTAACATTTCATATGGTTAATTAAACAGCTTAGTCTCTCAAATCCTAATGACAGCTTTGTCTCTCAAATCCTAATCCTAATTTTAATCTTGCTTACATAT
Organism: Picea mariana; assembly: GCA_032191745.1. Classification (NCBI taxonomy): domain Eukaryota; kingdom Viridiplantae; phylum Streptophyta; class Pinopsida; order Pinales; family Pinaceae; genus Picea; species Picea mariana. The sequence continues at coordinate 95,858 of JASDQU010500648.1, read as the reverse complement.
AATATTCCTAATCTTACTTATATATAACATTTCATTTCAGAAAACCCTAATTTTACATAATCTTTGAAAAATAACTACTCTATCAAATAATCATATAATGTTTAATTGATAATGCTAAAATGTTTAATTAATAGTGATTTCTATCCAAAATAACTAAGATATCAAATAACCCTAGAATTTTTAATTTAGAGTGATTTCTATGGAAGTTCACCATCCACTGTTAATGTGAATGTGCTAGGTAATTATTTATGGTTAGAAGTATTATTATTTATKGTTAGAAGATGATAAGTTGGGTGATAAAAATATCTTTCATATATAATTTGGGCAAGCGTGTACCATTTTTTCTCAATTGAGACCTTCCTTTCAATATAATGGTACCTAGTATGAATGGCTACCAATTTTTATCAATTCAGACTGTCCTTTCAACATAATGGTAATGAATAAAAGGCGCCTACCAATGACAGCTTGAATTGATGATAAATTTAATGGAGGTCAATTTGACCTGAGACACACAGGGGCCAGTAGCCGCCCCGATTAGTGAATGCTTTGTTGACATTTCTGGCTTCATTAAATGAAAGCGGTGACATAGTACGCTATTCATTACATAATATGTAAAAAATAGTACGATTGAGAGTTCTAAAGGTCTTGTGAAGTGTGGTGGACAAATATGTCCTCTATAAGTACGATACCTATATACACATCTATGGATATTCAATGATATAGCAGTTGGTATATATATATATTATCACATATATAAATTATTGATGAGAAAGAAAGCAATTGGTATATGTGGTATATTAATTTTTATTTTTTTATTTTATATTATTATATTAGTTTTTAATACATATATATTATATTGATTTTCACTTTTGTATTAGTGAAAAATAAACTAAATAGATTATAAAAAACCTAATATATATATAAATATTATAAATATTTGATATTAAAGCATATAATATTATTAATAAATATTATAAAATTATTTATAAATATTTGATATTAAAGCATATAATATTTTAATAAACCTAAAACCTAAAATTTTTATAAATATTTGATATTAAAGCATATAATATTATTAATATATATTAATTTTGTATTTTTGATATTGGCTATTAAAAAATCATATAAATATTTGATATTAAAATATATAATACTATTAATATATATTAATTTTGTATTTTTTATATTGTTATTGCACTATTAAAAATGAATTTTATAAATTAAAGGAAGTATCACATTCATTTTCAAATAAGTATTAACATATTTTATTAAAATATTTTAAATGATGAAATTAATTTATAAACTAAAAAAATATCACATCAAATTTACTTTCATATAACTATTAAAATATTTTATTAAAGTAGTATTAACATATTTTATTAAAATGTTGAATTATGAACACAATATATTTTATTAAAATGTTGAATTATGAAGAAAAATAAAAATATTATAATTTAAGTTATAACAGTAAAATATTGCGTAAAGATTAGAATTTAAAATGGTCAATTTTTTTTATAAAAAAACAAATCATTACTTTTTTAATGATCAATATCATACCAGTATTAACATTTTTATTAAAATGTTAAATTATGAAGAAAAGTAAAAATATTATAATCTAAGTTTAATAAATAAATTTTATTTATGTAAAATATTAAAACTATAAATAAGAATTAAAATAAAAATAATATAATATAAGTTTATTGAACCATAACAATAAAACATTACATAAAACATTGGAATTTAAAATGAGTCAATTTTTTTTATAAAAACCAAATCATCACTTTTTTTTTATATATCAAATGGAATCTTAAGATAAAACAGATCCAAAATACTTAATTCCATGTAAAAGTTAAAAAAAATATTAACAAATAAATAACATAACATATATATATTTCACACATATTTTATCATTTGATTTTAATTTTAATCATTATTTTAATGTTAATATTTATAATTAAAAAAATAAAATCTAAAATATTTAATTCAATGTAAAAAATTAAAAAAACATTAACAATTAAATTAAATTATATATATATATATATATATATATATATATATATATATATATATATATTATCATTTGATTTTAATCATTATTTTAATGTTAATGTTTATAATTTATACTAATATTTACATCATTATAGGAATATCAAAATAGTTGAAAGTATAACTATCTGAATGTGAATGTTCATGCAAAATATACTACTCTATAAATTGTATAATATAAATTTCAATTATATGAATGACTTGTCTTTGGTTGCCTTCCCTTCCTATTACGTCTAACTTGGTTGGGGGCTTGGAATGGCAAAGGCATATTAAATGTAAAAATTTATTTTATTTATTGTAAAATTTTGTTTTGAAATTTTATTTAATTTTTAAAAATTAAAATTTTTTATTATTTAATATATATATAATTTTATACAAAATTAAACAAATGTGATATGAGTGTTTAGTCCTTGTCAACTAATGAACTAAGTTTTCATGCATTATTAATGTTTATATTTAGACTTTATATTTTTATTCATAATTGGTATTACATAGTTTTGGATGTGCTTGTGGAATCAAACAAGAACCTTTTACCATCTATCAAATCCTTGCAGAGTCTAAACGGACAACGATATTAAATCAATAAGTAGTTTTAAATCATAATTAGTTCCATCTGTTTGGAAATGCACTAGTTTTGAGCATCTGGTTGACAATAAACACCTAGTTGTACACCTTTGGACGAGTTCAATGGTAGATCCAAACAAACATTAAGTGCTCTATTTTCAAATCTCATATATACATCTTGTATGTCCATAAATGTCGTGTGTTTATTGTTAGCCTAGATATACAGCCTATCCATAAATCCCCATGACTTCACCTACATATTGTATTATATTTATCATTGTCCATTTGTGGACAAGCACCCAATAAAATTAATGCATGATAAACCATATCTATTATTGTGCAAAACCACCCAATGAAATCTAGGTCAAATAATTAAATAAATCTTGTAGATCATGTCACACGTTTATTATAGAATTTGTGTCAATGTAAATGGTTTCACTTGGTATCAGTTTCGAAGAGGATGCTCAAATCGCTTTGCAACTAGTGAGAAGACTTGGAAATAATGGAGCAAGAGTCAGTTGTGTAGTTGAAATCTACTTCACTTAATGTAGATTCTAGTTTTCTGTGGTTTGTTGTAATCGACTAAGTAGAGTCGTTTCCTATATAATGATGTAATTAGTCTTCGTTGAATAATAAGAGATTGTGAGTGTAGTCTCACCTGTGTGTGTTGTTTTCTCATATTTCTAAATTGGTAACAGAGCAGCGTTGAAGATCCAGCGCTGTGAGACAAGATCCGATCTCGAATTTGATTTTGAAAAATCACCAACACTCCCCTATACAGTGTTAGAGAGCGTCAACACTCTCACACTTGCGAAATTAAAAATTCTAGAATCCTCACACACCCCATGTATGCATTCAAAAGCGTTGGGTGCTAGCACTCCCACCTCAACTCTTCTAGAGCGTTGCATGCTCAGATCCACACTCCGCCTGCCACATTGAAAAAGCACTAGTGCTCCCCTTCTATCCTTCGAAGAGCGCCGACCATTTTTTGTTTTGAGCGTGAGTTGTTTGGGGCGGATCCGTGAGATTCAAGCAAATCGTGTTAAAGTGTGAGTGGGTTTGAAGCTAGGCTTCATACAGTGAGGGCCGTTGTTATTGGTGTATTGGTGCGATGAGCATGGACACCAAATCGTGAATGGTGTTATATGCATTGCTAGCGTGGAGAAGCGGACTCGGATCCGTCAATCAAAATTAAAGTGTGAAGAGAGGGCCGTGAGCAAATCGGTGGATCCTGCATTGGTTGAAAATTGCATGGAAGAGTCCACAATTTTCAAGATATTAAGAGCTGGTGGGAAGCATAAGCATGAATTTGTATATGCCACGATTTTCTTGCACAATTTTTTATTTTAAAAGGGAATCAATGGATGGCACAATTTCTTATGCACATGAAGGATCATAAATCGTGAAGTGGATGTTTAAATGTGGATGTATGTATTAAAAAAGAAGAAGGGTTTCTTTTAAAGAAAAGGTTTTTTTAAGGAATTTTTAATTTTATATATATATATATATATATATGAAGTGGTGTTGAGGTTTCTTTTGAGGATGAGTTTTTTTTTATGCGTGGAGTGGTGTTAAGGTTTCCTTTTAAAAAAAAATTTTTTATACTTTTTTTAAGAAAACTAAGAGTCAAGGTAGAGACGGATCGATGGATCCGTAGGCAAAGCGATGCATTGCTCAGCACTTGAGGAAAGTTGTATATTCTTGGTGATTCACCACTGTTGATACAAGGATCCATAGTCTGGTTGACAAGCAGACATTTGCAGAGATGGTGAATCCTCTAGCATAGACCTACCTCAACAAAGCCAACAAATTAGATGGCTCAAATTTCATTGACTGGAAATTCAAGATGTCGACCCTGATGGATGGCTATAGTGCGTGGAACATTGCGAAGGGAACTGAAGTGAACCCTGATGCGACTATAGGTGCGACAACAACACAGATCCAAGATTGGGAGAAGCACGAAAACAAGACAAATGTATTGTTGTGTATGTCTGCTAAAGATAACATAATTCCACATATTAGAGAAGCTAACACTTCTGTTGAAACATGGACATCACTTAAAGTCTTGTATGAAACTAGCAATATGAATCACATTCTGTTCCTGAAAACTAAATTGCTAGGCATTAAGAAGGATGGAAATGAATATGTTAGTTCATTTTTGGGTCATATTAAAGAGGTGAAAGACAAGCTAGGAAATATAGGTGAAATTGTTTCCAACACTGATCTGATCTGTATTACCTTAAATGGTATGCTATAAGATTATCATATGTTCATTACAGGTTTCGCAGCAAGGGAGAAACCTCCTACGTTTGAAGAACTAACAGGTATTTTGCTGCAAGAGGAAGAGAGGCATGGGAATCTGAAGCCTCAGAATAAAGATTTGGCACTGTGGTCAAATAAGAGATCCATGAGAGGGAGATCAGGGGAAAGAGGCAGAGGAGGCAGTTCATCGCAGAGAAGACAATCCCTAAGGTCGAATCAAGGTATGCAATCTAACAGGACTGAGTCAAAGAGTTGATTTTATTGTGGTCGACCTGAACATATTATTAGAAACTATCATAAGAAGAAGAGTGATGAGGCTAGGAATAAACCTAGAACACATCCATGTCTTTATGCAGAAAAATATTCAAATCATGATCTCATATTATTTATTGCTAGTGATGATATTGATGAACCCCCGAATTTTGATTCACAAGATTTTAGGTTGTTTGTGTCTAACGTTGCTTTATCTGCTGAAACGGATGATTCTGATGCCTGGTTTGTGGATTCTGGAGCATCAGTACATATGACATGTAATAAGATGTGGTACACTAATTTTAAGGAAACACAGAATGGAGTCAGCATATATCTTGGAGATGACCACGCTCATTAGATCAAGGGATACAGAGACATTCATGTGACATTGACGAATGGTATTGTTCGTCACATTCGCAATGTGGTGTATGTGCCAGGGATAAAGAAAAATTTGATCTATGTGTCCACCATTACAGATCAGAACTTGAAGGTTAAATTCTTCAATAATTATTACATAGTGAAGGATCTGCTGGACCAATTCAAAATTGTTGCAACAAGAGTCAGAGCAGGAGGCCTATACAAACTTGATGTTACTAGCAAAGCACATYAGGCACTGACTTCTGCAACTATGCCAACAMAGAGTCTTTGGCATCAAAGGTATGRCCACATCAATCATCCTGATTTATTGTTATTACAAAAACAAAATATGGTTGAAGGACTCCCCATGTTAAATAATGAAAATGTTGCTTGTGATGGATGTGMATTAGGAAAGATGCACATAGATGAATTCCCCTCTAATCCTGATAGGAAAAAGAGAGATGTTTTAGATCTTGTGCATACTAATGTTWGCGGGCTTATGCAAACTAGGTGTTTAGGAGGTGCATTTTACTTTCTGTTATTTATTGATGATTKCAYGAGATACACACGGGTTTACTTCCTTAGAAGAAAAAGTGATGTTTTTGAGTACTTTAAGGAATTCAGAACCATGGTGGAAAAGCAGACAGGAAAATCCATCAAAATCCTCCATTTAGATCAAGGGGGAGAGTATAAATCAGGGGACTTCRTCAAATATTGAAAAKATMATGGAATAGTACATCAGTTTACAGTACCCACACTCCACAGCARAACGAAGCCRTTGAAAGGAAAAACAAAACTCTGGTAGAGTGTGCACGCAGTATGATGAAAGATAAGAATCTCTCAAATGCATTTTGGGTTGAAACCATAAATACTGCAGTTTATTTAAAGAATAGAAGTCCAATAAGGTGTCTTGATAATGTTACTCCTTTCGAAGCCTTGTATGGTTCCAAACCTGCATTTCATAATTTGAAAGTATTTGGGTGTAAGGCTTTTGCACATATTCCAAAGGAGAATAGGAAGAAATTAGATGTTAAAGACATTAAATGTATTTTAATTGGGTATTGTTCTGAATTCAAAGCATACAAACTGTTTGATCCTTCAACTCACAAAGTATTTGTGAGTAGAGATGTACTTTTCCATGAGTAGGAAGCAGGAAATCATGAAAACAATAGTCATGAGGAATGGCATAGACTTCTTGATGAATGATTTAATGAAGAGCAACAACAACCATCATAGCAGCAACCACCACAGCAGCAGCCACAACCGTAGTGACAACAACAGCAACAACAAGAAGGACTCAGTGATATGGACACTTCAAGCAGTCACAGTTCACCTAGAGGCGAAGACATATATTCACAAAGTGGGGAGGAAGATAATCAGTTGAGAAGATCTTCACGACAGGTTCGACTCCCTAAGAGGTATAGAGACTATGCTCTAATGAGTAGCGTTTCAAATGTGATAGAACCCATGAGTTTTGATGAAGCTAATGAACATGATGAATGACGAAATGCAATGGAGGAAGAATATGAATCTATAATGAAAACCAATACTCGGGAATTGACTAAACTGCCTTAACATAAGAAGCCCATTGGATGCAAATGGATATACAAACACAAGTTTAAATCAGATGGCAGTATAGACAAATATAAATCTAGATTGGTTGCAAAGGGGTATTCACAAACATAAGGTATTGATTATGATGAAACATTTGCACCAATAGATAAATTGAATACTATCAGATTGTTAATTGCTTTAGCTACAAAGTATCATTGAAAGCTACACTAGTTAGATGTTAGATTTTCATTTTTGAATGGTGAGTTAAAGGAGGAAGTGTACCTTACTCAACTTGAAGGGTTTGTGGAACAAGGGCAAGAACACTTAGTGTGTAAGTTAAAGAAAGCATTGTATGGACTAAAATAGGCACCTAGGTCATGGTATGAGAAGATAGACTCTTTCTTTCTTCAACAGGGTTTTATGAGAAGCAAGAGTGATCCAAATCTGTATACCAAATTTGATGAATAGGGGTATATAGTATTGATTTCCTTATATGTTGATGATTTAATAATTACAGGAAATGCAGGGAAATTAATTGATGAAATCAAGGAGCAGTTGTCACAAGTTTTTGAAATGAAATATCTTGGTGAGTTACACTACTGCCTAGGTCTTGAAGTTTGGAGAAATGCAGGAAAAAATTTTACACATGGAAAATTGATTATTAAATGCAATCTCATCCATATTCTAACTTGGTCGTATTGGTTACAACCAATGCTGGATTATAGGATCTGAAATCCTAATCATGGAAGAATTCATTGTCACCAATTTCCAACAATCTCCACCTTGACAACAATTAACCTGATACCTTTCTCCTTCCTTTTGTTCATCACCTTTTCTGCAAGCCAAGAGAAGCCAAGCACCATCGTAGCTTCTCTAACAATACTGGTTTTGTGAACATGTCTGCACAGTTCTCTGATGTATGCACTTTCTCAAGAGAGACTCCACATTCATTGATGAATTGTCTTACAAAATGGTACTTGATAGGTATATATTTTGTTTTATTGTGGTAGGCTATATTATTAGCCAAGTGAATAGCACACTAGCAAATTTCGGTCATTTTGCGACAACTATTTCGATGCTCTTGTGATGTTTTGTCGTGGATATTGCAGCGAATCTTGAGTCCCTTAAACATCGTATCATAGGACGTGGCAATTTCAACGAACTTGAATTATCGTCGCAAGCACAACGACCTTAGGGAACTTTTCACAATTGCGACAGAAAAAGAAATATCATCGCCAGTTCAACAATATAGGCAATCTAAGTGAAACCAACATGTTGTTGCAATTGTGACGACATTGCAATGACAATTTTCGTTGTTTATATAGCAAATGTGTCGTAAGAATTTTGTTGTCGTGACACTTGCGACGACAACATTGCATTGTTTTTATTGCACATCCATCGCAAGTATGTCAACATTTCGTTGTTTATATAGAAAATGTGTCACAACATTTTTGTTGTCATCGCACTTGCAACGACAACATTTCATTGTTTTTATTGCACATCCATCGTAGGTATGTCAACATTTCGTTGTTTATATAGAAAATGCATCACAACATTTTTTTTGTCGTCGCACTTGCGACGACAACATTTCATTATTTTTATTGCACATCTGTCACAGGTATATTATTGTCGTCAAAATGGCGACGACAATTATTATTTTAAAAAATAAATTTAGGCTGCAATTTTAATATTAATATTACCATATTAATAACTTTCAATAGAAAACATTGACATTAATTATTATTTGTACTAATAACTTCTTTTGATTGAAAATTTCTAAAGGTTCATGTGATCAATCGTTGGTTGTAGTGAGAGATTCAAATACAATCATTAACCATATGGAATTCATTGTGCACTAAAATAGTCTCATTCAAGGTTACAAGGTTACATATAAAATAAATAATGCAATATAGAAGATGAAAAAATACTCAAAGAAAATGTGTCTAAACTGAAATATGTGCTAGAGTGGTACAACAACTATTTGATAATACTTATTTCAATAGGTCAATGACAATGTATGGCTTTGATGGAAGAGTTTCACATGGTGTATTTTACAAATAAAAAACACAATCCTAAGACTCTAACACAACTCAATTGACCTTCACTCAAATAGTTAAATAGTAATTAGGCCTTCAAAGTGCTTCAATGTATGGTGATGCAACCCAACATAGAAAACACATGAAGGCATGAGAGGCACTATGATTCCACTATAGGGGAAGATGAAAGGGGACCTATGGGAAAATAAATCCTCTATCTACAAGGTCATTCTTAGAACTCATGTTCTTCTACAATGTGCTTTAAATGAAGCCATATACCTTCTTTGACTTTTCAACCAATCCTTGAATCTATGTAAGAGGTTGGTGGGGAAAGTCTTTTCACATAATAATGGGAGCATGGGTTGAGTACAATCTTCATGCCATGGGAAGTGTAAGAGTCCTACATTCCGCTAGTTATAGGTAATGTCATCCATCATTTCCACCAATGATATCATTATCATTGACTCTAACATTGTGGGAAACACTCTAACATTAATTCTCTACATATTTCATGTTTTATTCTCCACTTCCAACCCATACCAATTTGGAAATTAACCAAAAGCAACATCAAGAAGAGGAAAATTTTAGACTTTGGATGAAATATGATGGTTGTAGGTGAGCATATAGGATAGGGAAGATAACAATTCATCATTCACTATCCATTATATACTCTTTATATCCTTGAGAGACAAATATAGTTCTTTTAGGAAATTCTTAGAAAAAATACAATAGATCAAGCTCTTTCTATCCACACTAAAGAGAACTAGAGATAATAATATATCTAAGGGACCGTGAAGTACACAAATTGAATATATTCCTTATGTTGCATGTTGTAGTGCAAGAGAGTTCCTTATCTATCATAGGAGACTCGGATCGAGGTGTGGATGCATGCTAGTGCATGTCATGGCTCCTATATAAATGAGGTGTGGAAGATGGAGAAGTAAATAATGCTCTAGCAGNGTGGGGAAAGTCTTTTCACATAATAATGGGAGCATGGGTTGAGTACAATCTTCATGCCATGGGAAGTGTAAGAGTCATACATTCCGCTAGTTATAGGTAATGTCATCCATCATTTCCACCAATGATATCATTATCATTGACTCTAACATTGTGGGAAGCACTCTAACATTAATTCTCTACATATTTCATGTTTTATTCTCCACTTCCAACCCATACCAATTTGGAAATTAACCAAAAGCAACATCAAGAAGAGGAAAATTGTAGACTTTGGATGAAATATGATGGTTGTAGGTGATCATATAGGATAGGGAAGATAACAATTCATCATTCACTATCCATTATATACTCTTTATATCCTTGAGAGACAAATATAGTTCTTTTAGGAAATTCTTAGAAAAAATACAATAGATCAAGCTCTTTCTATCCACACTAAAGAGAACTAGAGATAATAATATATCTAAGGGACCATGAAGTACACAAATTGAATATATTCCTTATGTTGCATGTTGTAGTGCAAGAGAGTTCCTTATCTATCATAGGAGACTCGGATCGAGGTGTGGATGCATGCTAGTGCATGTCATGGATCCTATATAAATGAGGTGTGGAAGATGGAGAAGTAAATAATGCTCTAGCAGTTGTATGACCTTCCACATCGGGACTCTGTAGTGTCTCTATAGTGCCACTACTACCAACACCGGGATGAACAGACTCCAAATATTCCTATATAAAAAAGAATACGTTTTTTCGTGAGATAATGTAAAAGTTAAAGAACAAAGTATCATAATTTGAACATATGAGTGCATTAAAAAAAATAAAAATAAATTATGGTTATTACCTTATATGTGTTAAGTTGTGACATAAGGAGCTTGGTCTTTCCTTTGACATCCGGAGTTTGTTCTGGATGATCTAACAAGATAACAAGTTCCTTGTTATCTTTAATGATATATTTTTTTAATAAGAGCATGGGATCAACGCAAGAATATAACCCCTCCTCATCAGTGGAATCATGATCCACATGGCTTGCTCACTACATATAATTTCAGCAAAAACAATGTTATTTCAATAAAATTATATAAGCAAATAATAAAAAAAAACGTAAAATGAAAGTGGAAATTGATAATCATTTACATGTTCTGTGGCTGGCCCTTTTCCACGATCATCCTGCCACATTATAATATAATTAGAACCCCCAAATATTTAAAAAATTGTTAATGATAACAAAAAAACAATGAAAAAGATAATATTTACAATAATGTTAAAGATAATAAAAAAATATAGTGCAATAAGTAGAGGTTTCTTAAAGAGGTGTTTCATAAGAACTTGCACACTATTAGTCAATGTTTCTATTCGATTCAAATGGTAATCCACTAATAAATCTTCCCTAAGAGCTATCTTTTTTATTGCGCACAGGACTACCCGATTCTAATCTCCTATTTTATAAAACCAAAGATAAATATAATGCACTAAACTCATTAATCACCATTGTAGAGAAGTACCTAAAATCATCCTAGGTAAAGCTTGGAAATGAGTTTCATGAGGATGACCAAATTTCTCTTTCATCCCATGATCCACTTATACATAAGTTGTAGATCCGAAGAATAAGCCTAGTGATGAAATCCTTGAAGACAATGTTGCATTTATTCATATAGAAGATCTCCATGGTGAAAATCGTGGTGAAAATTCTATTGAAGATAATGTACTTCCTCTTGTTCAAACACATTGTGATGATAACACACCCTTGCATGAAGAGGATATCCAAGCATCAGGGGTGATTTTAAGAACCCCCCCTAAATTTATATGTATAATAAATGGGCGAATCCCCATGATACATAGGAAAAATTGAAGGCTATTTTATCAATAATATAAAATGTATATATAATTTTTTGGCGCATATTTTAGTCAATTATATAATCTTGTAAAATATTGGCGAATATTTCACTAAATTATAAAATCTTGTAAAATATTGGCGAATCTTTCACTGAATTATAAAATCTTGTAAAATATTGGCGAGTGGTATTGGGTAAACAAATGGACTTCACACAACATTTCACCACATCTACTACAGTAAAGTCGACCAAAATTGACAAAGAGCATTTTGTATAGGCCAATTGCAAAATGTGTTTCAATCTACAAATGGAGTTCACAACATTGTCAAC
>JASDQU010500648.1:49741-72219 GCA_032191745.1 Picea mariana | reverse complement strand
TCTTTTCATAGGTAGTCTAGGTACCTCCTGAAATATATCCTCAAACTCCTTTAGTACCACATGGTCTTCGATCTTTGACACCTTATCCTCAGGTGTTTCCTCCACATGGGCTGCAAATAATTGACAACCTTTCATGTAGCACTTCTTCAGCTGCATTGCTAAGATTTCTTTGATAGAAATAGCTCTGGGAATTCCTTGGACTGTTTTCTGATTTCCTTCTTCATCCAGGCAAGTGAATACCTTGTTATGACAATCCAAGATGGCATGGTGTTGGTCCAACCAGTCCATCCCAATTAGATAGTCATAAGCGCCTAAAGGAAGAATGTTCAATTTAGCCTTTGTCCTCAGTCCATTCATGTCTATTGAACAAGACTTAACTAACTCAGTGACTTTTATCTTGGTTCTTGTAGCCAGCTGCACTAACCAATACTTTTCATGTTTTCTTCTCGACAATTGAAAACTTTCCACCACTCTAGGATCTATATAACTATGGTTAGCCCCTGAATCAATTAAAATAGTATAGGCATGGTTGTTGATCATACCTTCCACTTCAATCATGTGCAACTGATATTATGCTTTCTTGTTGTCTAGGGATGCATAGATTCTTGGTATTCTACTGCCCATGTCTTCCATTGTTTCATCTTTCTAAACATTATGGACAACTCTCACTTTGACATTTTTGTGGGGACAATCTCTGTACTTTGTTTTCCTTGACAGCCCCAACACTAAATGGGCATCTGCCTTGGCCTTTGTCCCCCTACATCAGCCATTCTCGCCTCTCTAAACAATGGTTGTCCTTGAGGATTGTTTCTGAAAAAGGAACGTTTGTTTCCCTTCTGCCTCTATTCTTTCTTGAACTTCTTTTGGTCATCCCAAGCCTTCCGAAAAGTAGTCTTTTCTCTTTGTGGTTCATATAATCCTTTTTCCCTCCTTATAGTTTCTTCCATAGTCTTAGGGTCATCATACTGAATCTTGTCACCAATGGAAGGTGGAAATCCACTTAGATACCTCTGAATCTTGGCAGTCTCATCCTTGATGAACATAACATACTTCAACAATTCCAAAAATCTTCGCTCGTATTCATCAATGGTCATGCTTCCCATTTTGAGTTCAAAGAACTCTTTCATCTTTCGGTCATAATATATTTTAGTCAAATATTTCTTCTCGAAATATTTCTTGAATTCTTTCCAACTAATATCCTTCTCCCTAATGTGTTGCACCTGCACAAGTTGATCCCACCACATGGATGCCTTTCCTTTCAATTGATACATTGCAATTCTTTCTTCTGCATGAGAGGAATACTTATGCAGTTGGAAGTATTTCCTCATGCCAAGCAACCATGTCTCGACATCTTCCTCCTTCTGGTGCTCTCCATCAAACATAGGAAGCTTAATCTTGTTCATTTTGCCTTTTAACACATCCACTCTAGATCTCCTATGTTTTCTAGTAGGAGATGGGCTTGAAATACTGTGTGATTCTTTACTGGAATGATTTGGGGAGTGACGCCGATGCCTGCTAACACTCATTGATCTTCGTTTCCTCTCAGGGGTCCTACAACTCCATGTTTTTCTTGAGTCACTCTCCTTTTCCAATTTCTTTTCGATCCTTTTCAGGCTCCGCATCAACTTCAAGTTCAATTCTCTCTATTGATCCATGGCTTTCATGAGCTTCCTGTTATCATCTCGGTGAACCTAGGCATCTTTCTATAATATTTCAATGATTTTCATCATATTCCCTTCCTTATCCATCTCTTCTCCATGCCCATTGGAGTTCAATCTTTCAACTCCCAAGTGGACATCCATTCCTTTTATTTCATTCTCTGAACTGGAAGAAATCCACGCCTCTTCCATTTCTTTGCACTCAGTGGAAAATCTAATCGATTCTGGTACTCGCTACACTTCTGCAACACAATGTGCAGACAACCAAAATTTGTCAAGCCATCATTCCTTAACAAATTCCACACATTCAAAACCAATATGATTTAAGAAAGAATTTCAATTTCATTATCTTTCCGAGCTCTTCTCTGCTCTGTGAATTTTTCGGGCACTATCCCCTTTCTCTCAGTTCCCAACCCATGCGACCATGGGTCGTGACCAAGCGCTAAATCAATAAGCTCTTACTCGGGCCTTCGGCCTTCATCTTCGAAAGATTTCAAAGCACAACACAACTATATCTCGAGTTCCTATTATCGAACTCGCGAAGTGGGGTGGATCAATGGTCCGCATCTATCCAACATCCAATGACTGACACTCGTTGTGGAACTTCTGTCATCGAAGCTTCGGGACTTCGGAAGTTAGAAGATTCAAGACTTCAAAAGTTCTCACACTTGCTTCCTTTCTATCACTCACATTCTGAAATTCTGAACTTCTTACCCCCAGGTCCACATAGTACAAAAGTCACCAACTCTGGTGGTGGCACGTGGCATGTCTAAGAAGGTTCATGTCACCTCTGGTGACATCATCCGACCCCAGCATGCCTACTCTCGCTTTGAAACTTCAGACTTCGTAAGTTCTCCCCTCAACATACTTTAATTCTCCTGAACGCCGAAATTATGATTTTCTCTTTTGCTTGATCTAACGGTCAAGCTCTCCCCTCAGATCTACGACATAGATCTCTTTCGGGACCTCTGAGCTTCAGACTTCAGAAGTTTGTGTCTTAGTGCACCCTAGTTCTCTTGATTTCCGAACATCGAAATCACGACTTGCTCTGATATCCAATGGTAGGGTTTCTCCCTAGATCTACGGTGTAGATATTTCTTAGACTTCGGAGCTTCGAGACTTTGGCCTTTCACTTACCTTTGCATCAATATTCTCTGACATCGCGAAGTCTTAAGTGATTCCAAGTTATCCCTTCTACACTTTCTCCAGATCTGACAGTCAAAAAAAGGTTTCCTTTCCTTCCAAACAGATCCTATGGCCCACACCCCAAGTGTTGAACTCTCTCTCTCTGTGTCCAAATACCATGCTGACTGTGTTTTTATTCTACCGCTACTCCTCCTGAGCTTTGTAACATGGCCAAGTAACCCCTTGGCACTCAGAAACATTCTAAGGTTCGAAATTGGTTCCTTCGAACACCATTTCCACTCGAAACCTTGTGTCCAAAGACCACTTATCTAGCCCATTCAGGCTCAGCATTGAAACCTTGACTCTGATACCATATTGTAACGTCCCCAGCCACCAATAGGTTGTGAAATACCACTACTCATCTCTGACTTAGCTCTGATACCATATTGTAACNAGCATTGAAACCTTGACTCTGATACCATATTGTAACGTCCCCAGCCACCAATAGGTTGTGAAATACCACTACTCATCTCTAACTTAGCTCTGATACCATATTGTAACTTTCTTGGCCATCAACCCCACTGTCAGGCAATGCTACCATGCGGAACATTCTCATATATATATATATATATATATATATATATATATATATATATATAACATGCATATTTAATGAAACTTAACCAAACAATATAGAGTAATAAAATAATTACTACTAACATACAGAATTAATGGAATTAACAACAATTCATACATGCAATGGAATACATGAAAACATACAAGCATCACAGACATGCATTTAATTTAAATTAAACACATAATGATACTTATCTTTGAAACTGGAGTAACTCCACCAACTACGTGCAAACCTTCCATGAACCTCCCAGCCTTAGACCATGCTTCTCATCACACTTAGCAGTGGGTCACCCCCGAGCTGGTACTAAGCTCCACCCAAGGCAAGGGAATCCTACACTAGGTTGAGGTTACAGGAAAACTACATAGTACAGCCGAAAGGATTCTCTCCAGGAGCCTTCTTACACTCACTACTCACAGACTCTCATTCCCCACATGCATGTTCCACCCAGGAGTATACACCTTCACAAGCACAATCCATTAGTTGCTTCACCTCCCTCTCTGGGTCTTGGCAATAGGCTGGATCAAGAATTCTCATAGCTCTGTATCTGGTACTGGACTCTCTCTAGGATAAAACCACTTTCCAAAAGACTCTCTCACCTAGAGAGAGCTGCTCACAGGCCTGAAAACATGCCTCTTCTACCACAGGCCTAACAACCTGCTTCTTCAACTGCAACCACCTCTCTCACCTAGAGAGAGTGTTTCATACATGCCTGATAACCTATTCTTAAACTTCGCTCCCACACAAGGAGGACAATAGCAAGGCTTAGCAAGGAATAGACAGTGACCACTAGTCAATACAACTCAGGAAACAATAGGCAGCAACCCAAAATGGTTTAGGTATCGACTTGACTCTGCAAAGGCGGATAAGATGGGTTCATAGGACACACAGGAGACATGACTCAGTCCATGGGTTTTCCACTGGTTTTTAGGGTGCATGAAAAGGAATCAACGCAGAGTTCGAACGCATAATCTAACGGTTCAGATGGAGGATGCATTGGCTTCTCAGGAAAACATCACAGGTTGGCCTCATAGTTTCGGGTTTTAGAGCCGCATGAGGTATGCATAGATCATACACAGAGGCAACATGATTCAGACAACGAATGCAAGAATGGAGGATGAACCCCCATCACAAGCTAACTCTTCAGCTTTAACTGCATGCGCCCGGGTCAACACTTGTCTTCCTGGAGCTGCATGCGTTCCCTTTTGCACACGTTGGAGCTGCATGAGTTGCCTCTCCTGGGACTTAGGATATAAAAACATGTCTTTCACACAACTTTGGAATAATAATAAATTATTATTCTCAAGGACTTAAGCCTCGAAGCTTTGCCCCTCCTTCGAACCTTTTAGCCCCCTTTCCCTTACCCACCTTGTGGAAGCTTAGTCCCCCATCACTGTTTCTTCATGGTCAGTATGCACGCAGTGATGTTTAATATTTATTAATGTTCTGCATAATTACATATACAAAAACATGCTCCTGGCCTTTAACACCTAGGCTCTCTGACCTAATAAACACATAAGCCCACCAGCTTATATACACTTGGCTCACCAACCTATAAACATAATTAAAATTCATAATTACAATTGGGGCTCTACCGGGGGATATTACAACCCTTCTCACACAAGGGTCAAACCTGAGGTCGCATTAAGAATGACAGAGTTACTCACCCTGCTTTGTTGGTCTTGGTGTAGAGACTTCACATATTATGGGGGTCGCTTGAAGGTATACCCACAATTATGAGTGGAAGCCTTTCGAGTTGATTTCGGGTTAGATACCCTGCCCTTGCACGTGGATCAGACTGTCCACTGTTTCCCCATACATCAATGTTGTAGTTGGTAACCTTCGTAGCCTATCTCTTTAGGGTATTGACACGAGGTGACTGTGAAGGGGCAAGTCTTCGCGGTACCTGGAATCAACGCTGGCCAAACACACTCGGGCTCCTTGGAGGGTATACCCACAATTATGTGTGGGAGCTTGCACCAAGGTGTAAGTCCGTTAAGCAGGTCATCAACATAACTTTTCCACCTGCTTATCCCAGCCCTTTCTTGTCTTGATTTCGTGATGTTGGATTTCATCACCAACTAGTGACTTTGAAATAATAAGGTTTGTTTGCTCGGTTTGATTCCTAGATTGTATTAGTGAGTGTTGTTTGTTTCCTCTTGTCGGACATATATTTATTTCATTCTTTACTTAGATCAAGAAACATCGGCCTTCGTCATTCATGTAGGATGCAAGGGCTACCCCCAGAAGATTCGGAAGGTTACCAACCCTTGCCTCCTAACTCACCGGAAGTCTCTCCAGAGGGAGTAGTCAATAACGAGGTAACTTATGAAGTTGGAAGAACACACTCTTTATAAGGATTTCGAATTGTTTCATACTCTTTAGAGGCTTTCAGACTCCCCTCTCTTAGACCAGAGGTGCGTATACTTCACATGAAATCGACTAGAGAAATTTTTGTTGTTGATAATACGGAAATACCTACCAGACCTAACGCATGATCTGGAGTAGAGGATTCACTTTTTCACAGTGAATCATTTAGGACCCCGGCTCAAGCTGCTAGAACTTCCATTCCTATTTTCATCCCTTTGATAGTGCGTGACCTTTATGGTAGCTTAGGAGCGAGTCCCAATCAACCTATGGCATCACAGGTGCCTGGGACGTCTGTTACCTATATGGTACCCTTAGACCATTTTACTAGTACTACTAGTAGTGTCACCACTGTTTCAGACCAATTGTTGATTGGTTCTCACTTGATTCCTACTCTTCAGATGACCCATTCTACTATGGTTCCACAAGATACCATGATTCCTACCGAAAATGTGGTTCTCTCCCAAGCTCTGATTGGGACACCACTTCCATCTAGACTGAATCCATCACTTCCTCCTAGGTACAAAGCTCTGAATACTTCTACTGTTATCGCTACCCAGGTTCCATCTGGAGGTTATGGACTTTTCATTCCTCCTAGGTATAATGTTTTTGTTGGTTTTGTTCCTACACTTTCCCAGGTTCTCTTCGAAGGGTCTTATGTTTCTCCTTCACCTTTCCTTGGAGGATCTAGCCCTAGTGGCTCCAATCCTCTTGGAGGCACTAGTCTTTCTATCACTTCTGGTTTTTAGATTCCTATTGGAGATCAACCTCAAGCTGGGTGGAAACCTTAATTTGGGGGGCAACCTCAGATTGGGGCACAACCTCAACTTGGGGGGCAACCTCGGGTTGGAGTCCATAACCCACTATATGGACAAAACACACCTGTGATACCATCTCTACCTTGGAATATTCCTTTCCAAGAAAATCCACAACCGTATGGGGGACAACATCCTCAAGTTAACTCTTTTGTACCCCCTAACCTCGATCAACCATATCCAGGTTCTTTGAATCCCACTTGGGGTCTGAACGTTAAACCTAGTGTTCCTTTTCAAGGGAACCCTCCTTATCAACCCAACCCTATGGGCTATGTACCTCAAAATCCTCCACAACCAAATCTGTCAGGACTGTCTCCTTATTTTTAGACTGCTTATGGTCCTACTAGTATACCTACGGGGCTTCCGCCTCAAAACTACCATTTTTCACAAGTGAAACGACAGTTGCCTTTCCTGGCCACTTTGGATTTACCTGATCTATCTAGGATTTTGAATGATCCTATCTTACATTCTCTTTATTGGCCCGTCATACTAGCCAAGTTACCATCCGACATTCCTAAATTTGACGGTTGAGTAGGAGAATATCCAAATAATCATGTTATCAATTTTTATCTATGGTGTTCATCCAACTCCTTGATGGATGACTCCATCAGATTACGACTTTTCCAACGAATTCTCACGGGTTCGACAACAAAATGGTACATCTAGTTATCGCGAGGTTTCTTCAATGATTTGAACACCCTAGCTATGGCCTTTTTGACACATTACCAGTTGCCAATTTGATACGATACATGAACCAAAATTTTGATTTCTTTCAAGCAATCCTCATCCAATCATATTTCTGATCACATCCATGAGTAGAGGAGGAGAAGATGTCTAATCAAAGTTCCCCTTCCTGATCAACTATTGGTCGAGTGTTTTACCAAATCACTCATTGGACCTATCGCTCATGATGTCTCCATGGGTGGTGTTTTCATTGAAGAGAAGGCGATTAATCATGCCCAGTATCTCGATCTCGTTTATTCATAAACTGGAACACTTTACGATTTTATCCCTGATGCTCCTCGTCCTTCCAAAAACACTACCCCAAAACCTCCCACAAATTCTCATTCTGCTGATGGTTTGATTGGCACCTTCCACGCTGAGACCTAGTCGACGCAAGCCGGTCACACCAATCCCAAATCTAATAATTCTAATGAAAAAAATACTCCTACTCCTAATCCTTCCATTGGTAAGACTGTCGAAGTTAATTCTATTCAATCCACACCTACTGGAAAGAATCAAAATAAAAAGAAAGGGAAGGGTAAGAACAAGGAGGACAAGAATAATAATCCATAATGTGATAAATCCAAAATGCAAACTGCTGATGAGAAAGAAAAATGTAAGCCTCGTTACCCTTGCTTGATTTGTGGTGATGATCATTACACAAAAGATTTTCCAAGACGCTTCAAGGTTACTAAGTTCCTCCAAGGGAGTGGAAAACCTTCTACACCTATCGTTTTGTCACAACCTTTCCCTTCTCAACAACAAGCCCAACTGGTCAATCATGACCAAGCTACCCCTTCTACCTCTTCTTATTTCCTTATGTGTACTGGTGATTTTAAAAAGAACGAAGTTGTAGTCGCAACTCGAGCCAAGGATTACTCTCTGTTAAAAGAGAAATTTGATGATGTACCACCTTCATTGGTTCAAAATTATTCTTCGACTTCACCTCCAAATGGTCCTCTTCATCTCTAAAGACCAGGCCTCGATACAGTCCTTTTCCCTCCTCCCAAGGGCATTGCTTGAAATTTTGCGTTCAATCCTCATGCGCATGCTGCAGAAAACTACAACATTGTAGAAAACCTTGCGCAAGCACCCTCTGCCATGTCAGCTCTCGAAGTCCTTCAAAGTTGTCCTACTCAACGGAAGGCACTGTTAAAGGCCATTGGTGGAATTGATCCCATAGATACTAATTTAATAATCTTTGACTTGGAAGATAACATTCCAAGGCTTCCTCCTCATTTATCATTTCAGATTCAAGTTGTTGTTGAAAACAAGAATATCTGTAGAACTTTTATTGATGAAGGAGCCTCGACTTGCATTATGTCCGTTACTTGTTGGAAAGCCATTGAATCTCCTATCCTCAATGAATCACATAATACACTTAATGCTTTCAATAGTACATGCTTTAAACCATGCAGTGTTCTTCCCTCGTTGTCTATTATGTTGGAAGGTAAATTGGTCAATGTAGAGGTTGAGGTATTCGATGCACCTCTTGATTACAACCTTTTACTTAGTTGTAGCTGGATTGATTCCATGTGTGCAGTTGTGTCTACTCTTTTCCATGTGTTACGTTTCCCACACCAAGGAAAGGTCGTTACTATTGACCAGCTGGCCTTTTTTAATTCTGATTCACGTACTAGCAATGTTCCTTTCATCTCGAAGACACTCCCTAGTTACGAGAATGTCAGAGTGGGTATTTTGAAAGATTCAACTTTTATGGGTACTTTTCCAATCCCACCACCCGATATTCTCCCTCCTTTTGTTGCCTCTATTAACATGATATCCACCATTGTTCATGAAACCCCTGCATCGTATGACCCATGGGAAGTACCTAGCCCTGGTGATTACCCTCGTTATGACGACAAGATGCCTTTAATTCTGGTCGAATCCGCTTACCAAGCTATTCAATCGGCAACCCCCTCCTCTCCTTCTCTCTGTGATTCATCTTCGGATCCATTTCACATGATATTTCCTACTAATGAGATGATCATGTCAGTCATGTCTATGGAAGACACTATCTGGGATGATGGGCATCATCGCTCCATTCTCTTTATAGAACATGACACCATAGAGAGTTACCAACGGATTTTGACTCCGTCGACCATTGTGGTTATTTCCTCAGTTCCTGAGTCATCACATGATATTTTGTACGAACGAAAATTGAGCGACATTTCACCTACCGTCCCCCTCGACATATCAATTAAACCCAGAGTCATGGAGAATGTTCATATTGGAGCCTCCTATTCTACTGACAAGGTCCACGAGTATAAATCCCTTTTCCAAGAATTCTGCGACGTTTTCACTTGGAGTTATGAAGAGATGCCAGGTATTGATCCTGATATCGTTGTACATGAGATTAAGACATACCCAGATGCTAAACCTGTTTGGTAATGACTTCGCCTAGTACATCCACGCAATGTTGCTGTTATCAAGCTTGAAGTTGAAAAACTTCTTAAAGATGGCTTTATTTATCCCATGGCTTTGATTGATTGGGTATCCAATCTAATTCTGGTGAATAAGAAACAAGGTACCATCTGCGTCTGTGTAGATTATAGGGACATAAATAAGGCTTGTCCTAAGTACAATTACCCAACCCCTTTCATTGACCAGATTGTCAACGACTACGCCGACAATGAAATCTTCTCTTTAATGGATGGTTTCTCTGACTATAATCAAATTAATATTTTACCCATGGAACAACACAAGACCGATTTTATTTTCCCTCTGGGTACCTTTGCCTATCGAAAATTACCATTTGGTCTCAAGAATGCTGGTGGGAATTTTCAGCGTGCTATGTCTTATGATTTCCATGATATTAAGCACATCGTGCAACCTTATCTTGATGATCTACCGGTGCATTTGAGGGCCATTTTCATACATTGTCTTTATTATCGTATCTTCTTAAACCCACAGAAATGCATTTTTCGTGTGGAATCCGACCGATTACTTGGTTTTATTGTGTCGATACATGGGATTTGACTAGACCCCTTGAAGGTTGAGGATATCCTTAATCTACCTCCTCCTTCCACTTTACGCCAGCTCCAAAGTTTGCAAGGGAAGACAAACTTTTTACGTCGTTTCATCCCCAATTATGTTGAACTGATGAAAGGATTCACTCGACTACTCAAGAAAGGTTACATGTTTGTATGGGATGACACTACAAACAAATCCTTTTGAAGCTTTGAAACTTGCCTTAACCTGTACACCATTATTGTTTCCCCCTGACTATAGCCATGATTACTTCCTCTACTTAGCTGCTTCAGACTCTACCATTGCCATGGTCTTAGTCCAAGAATATGATTCACATGATGAACACGTGATATACTATTTGAGTCAGAGTCTTACGACTACCGAGACCAAATACCTGCATGTGGAGAAACTAGCCTTGGTAGTTGTTCAAGCTCTCCAACATTTTCGTCATTATATCCTATTACACAGGACCACTGTTATTTCCGATGGCAACCCTATGAAACATATCCTCGCCCCTCAATTGATAGGGGAAAGTACTCCAAATGGATAGTTAATCTCCAAGAGTTTGACTTAGAATTCGAACGTGCTAAGTCCAAGAAATCTTTGGTTTTCGCTGAGCTGATATGTGACGTTCCCTCAACTAAGACAAAAAATGTGGCAGATGATTGCTTACCTGAAGAATCCCTTTTTCTGATCAATTCTGATGACGTATGGTATGGAGATATCATTATCTATCTCCAAACTAAAACTTTTTGGGTTGATCTATCTAGTATGGATCGTCGTCGTATACGGTATCAAGCCTGCCAATATATCAATCTTGGTGATACTCTTTACCACCACGGTGTTGATTCCATTTTTCGACGATGTCTCACTTAATACGAAGCTGAGAAAGATTTGAATGACTGTCACTCTAGAGCATGTGGCATTCATATGTCTGGGTATGCCACTACCCAAAAGATCTTACGAGTGGGTTATTTCTGGCCTTGTTTATTTAAATATTGCATCACTGTTGTTCAGAAATGCCATGCTTTCCAAACTTATCATAACAAGATAAGATCTCATCTCGCTCCATTACATCCTGTAGTTTCCCTTGGTCCATTTTAAAAATGGGACATTGACTTCATGACATGTAACCCTCACTCGGTCGGGGGGCATAGATACATCATTGTAGCTGTAGATTATTTCACTAAATGGGTTGAGGTGATGCCTACATTTGATAACACTAGGAGAACTGCAACATTGTTCATATTCAATCATATCATTACTTAATTTGGTATCCCTCAATCTATTGCTACCAATCATGGTAGCCATTTTTGGAATTTTATGATGTTTGAACTTACTAAAAAGTTGGGTCTTCGCCATGAAAACTTAACCCCCTATTACCCATAGGCCAATGGCTAGGTTGAAGCAATCAACAAAGTTTTCATTGTTATGCTTCGACGGATGATAGGAATTCATAAGACAACCTGGCACACGATGTTGTTCTCAGCATTATGGGCCTATTGGACATATGTCAAGTCTGCCACAAGATTTACACCTTTCCAACTAGTTTATGGTATTGAGGCTATCTTGTCGACYGAATGTGAAATACCATCTTTAAAACAGGTCATTGAACTTCTCCCCAATACCTCTGCCGAAGAAGAATGTCTTTTGTGTTTAATGAAATTAGATGAAACCTGTCGCGATGTTGCACTAATTATTGAAACTCAAAAGAAATGTGTCAATGCCCAATACGACAAGCATGTCAAGCCACATGTTTTTTCATAAGGTGATCTTGTTCTCCTTTATGAGCAGGATCATGATTTGCTAGGGGACAGTAAATTCGAGTCCATGTGGCGAGGTCCTTACATTGTCAAACGTGTGTTGGAGAAGGGAGCTTATGAGCTAGTCGATTATGATGGAATCCCTTTGAGTGAACCCCGAAATGGGCTTTACTTAAAGAAGTATTATTCTTAAGTCGTTTTTGCATGAGTGCTTGTACTTTTAGTGTATCATACTCTTGTGTGCCTTTTCATTATTTGGCTTCGACCTTCAGCTGCTTACCTTACGTTGTGCTTGGTTTCCATATGTTGGTGTCTTCGCTACACTATATTGGCTTCGCACTGATGGTGCTAGTCGTAGCACTCAGAACTTAGCATCTTCTGCTTGGGCAATCTATGCACCTACAGATGAATTGATTAGTCTACATGGTGTTTTCCTTGGTCGTGCAACTAACAATATCGCGGAATATAGTGCAGTCATCGAATTATTGACCAACGTTGTGTTTCTTGGAATTCGTCATCTTATTGTATGACTCGATTTGCAGTTTGTAGTCCTATAGTTGAGTAGCGTCTACTCCATTCGAAGTCCTACATTATTAAGGGTATATTTACAAATTTGCCTCTTGGAACGTCATTTTGGTTACATTGAATATCAACACATTCCTAGATGTATAAATGCATTAACAGATGCATTGGCTAATTATGTGTTAGACAGACATTTTAGAAATTTATAAAATCCAATCACACTTTGTATATACAACAAGTAAGTGTGGAAGCCTCATATATATATAACGATAAAAGTTTTTACAAAAAAAGTGTTTCTGTCCGAATACCAAAATATCAAAAATGTGAAGCACATGGATTCATATACAAATATAGCATCAAGGATGCTACTCATGATAACATGTGAATGCCCGTGCTACTCTACGGAGTAGTCGACCGATAGAAGAAGATACGCCCACTGTGTGGTGCTGATAACGACTCAGGATATCGTTGATAGAGGCATCCAGAACGTCCATCGTCAGCCCCTCCAAGTTTTTCTCTATAGCCTCATAGTCAACAATGGCTAATCCTGCTACTTCATCTCTCTCCCCTCGCCTCTATATGGGGGATTAACCCGGAGGTCGATGAGGTCCCACGTCTACATCATCAAAGAGATTTTTGATTAGTCATCGGATAAAGAACATAAAAACATTTCATATTAAAAATCACAAAAACATTATAAAAACAAAATGTACTTCTTACCTATGTTCCCCCATTGAGAACCTTCAAGAAGAACCAAGTCTGGGTCACCTCGGAATTCTAAGCCGACATATGCATATTCGTCTACCGTAAGCATCTGGGGCCTCAACCAATCAAAGAAAATGTCATTGTACCAAACGATAGGACCAGTCACATGCCGTGCCATGAGGTCAACCCATCTCTTCATTCTTGGATCCCGTGGGGCAGGTATGCCCCACTCTACCTGTAGGCGCAAGCATGGAACCCTCTCTAGGAAGAAGGACAACAAAATCAACCCGTATCCAAACTGTTTTAGGTCATCTCTCCTACACTTGGTCAACTATTTTTTCATGCATCTGAGAACCCCATCACTCCAGTTGAAAAATCGGGGATCCATACATTCCAACGCATACTGGAAATCCCTCTGAAGATCCATATGGGGATTTTCATTCCCTGCTATGCGTGCGGTGGTGTAGAGGATAGTCCATAAAGGTAAGTCACATACATCTTTTATAGTGACTTTGCCGCTATACTTCTGAGTACTGATCATGCAATGTGCACTGATATAGTGGCTCATAGGGTCACCACCTCCTCTGCTACCTGTCAGTGTAACTCAAGCCCCACGGCGAGGTAACCCAGTCAAGAAGTAGATATCCTCGATATCTATCTCAAGAATGTGAGTCCCCACATGGAATACATGCTGGTCCACATCCCACATATGAAATAAGTATTCGAGCAACCTCAACTGGGCCCTCATGCCCTGGACCTTGAAGAATTTTAGCAGTCCACACTGTCGGAGGGTATTTACCATTCTCGGGTCATCCCTAGAAAAGTAATATTTGTCCTCATTCTCTCTCTCTCTCCATTCCAAAAACCTGAAATGGAACATAAAAGAGAGATTAACACCTTCATCTTCTCCCTGGAAATTTTTTATTGGAAAATACATCTAAAAACATTTTTTAGTTGTGCATGTCGCGGGCTAGGAGACCCGTATAGTGCGGAGACATCGCAGTCTATCCCTAAGGATGACTGCGATGACCCTGGGGCATCACAGGGCACAATATAGGGCGCCTGTGATGACCTCCATGCGCGGGTCCCCTTGAAAAATTAACTCAAAAAGACATTTCTAACCAATGAAAAGAAAAAATTGATCCTTGAAAAGTTGAAAGAGATTAAAATTACATGTTCAACAGAGACCGTTCGTCAAATGATCAATTGTGCCTTCCGCGATCCACAGTGGAAGTTTGAGGTAAAATGGGGGTTTTGGAACAAAGTTTGGGTGGAGTAACATTGGAATGGTAAAAATGAAGTTTTTACACATATTTATTCACTTTTTACTTTTCCATTTATATTTTATATATTATTTTATGTATTTCACCTAAGCCCTAAAGTTCTAATGACATTGCAAGTGTTTGATTTTTTGCAGGTAAGAAATCTAGGAGTGGAATATTGAACAAGGATACATCTTTTGGGTTTTATACATTTGTCATGTGTACAAATCCTTTCAGATTTTTTCAGGAAAAACTCCAAGCTTAGTTTTTTCTCTTTCTTGTGCTCGTAAATCAATGAGAACGTAGCCGAGTATACTTTTGTCGCTTTTTCATACTCGTAATGGTAACACAAAAAACAAAACCTATGGAGTATCCTTTAAGCTCTTTTCACGCTCAGTAAAAATGAAAATATTACCGAGCGACCTTGTTCTTTTCACGCTCGTAAAAGTATTTGAAGAAAACATTTGATGAGAGGTAGGTTATCACCTTTTCGGTCTCATTAGATTAGTTTATGAAAAAGGAACTTGTGGAGTCCTCTTTAAGTGTTTTTCAAACTCTCTAAACATGAAAAACCCTTGAGTTTTCTCTCTTTGGACTCGTTAAACAAACATCGAAAGACCCATATGGGACCGAACCACTCCTTCTTAGGGTTCGTTAAACATACTTCGAGGGACTCGTCCGAAGGATGAGCTTACATCAACAAACATATGTTATCCTCCTCAAGCTTGCATAAAAATAAAGAGGTACTCGCCAGAAATGGTGGGGGGGAATTTGAGAAAGAAATATGCCTCTGTATCCATGTTAGTGGCAGTAATAGTCACTCATGAACATGACACCCCCCTTCATCATTGAATCCGGGTTGGGAAATCCATTTTCCTCTCGCTTGGCCATCCACGTGTCCATATGTTGCGTCCTCCTTGATTCAATGCTGCCAAGACCATTGTTGTGTCATTCATATGTTCAAGAGAAGTCCAACCTCAATAAACCTCCTATCAAGTCGGCCATCTGTAGTTATAAATTTTCTACCATGTCGGCCTTCCCTGTGTCAGTTTCAAATCACTTCATACTCTGATCTATCTCAAATATGTTACTTATTTCGTGTCATTGATGGGGGATGCATCAAGGCCGTCCTGTGATGAGTCTTTTCCTTTTCGACCTCAGCTCATTATCCACAAAGAAGACATAGAAATCATTCAGTGCCTTAGATCTTGCATGCCTCAATGGTAGGTTTCTTCACTTTCAAAAGTGGGTTCACATCATTGGCCCCTGATTGGAATATTCTATTGAGTGTTTGACTTCCACTCCTTTATTCAAACTCGTTGGATTGTACTGAGGTACCTTGGGAGTCATTGACATCAATGGTGATTTCCCTTGCACTTGTTAGTGGTTCCCATCATTGACCAGTAATCAAGTGGTTTCTACCATGTTCGACTTCGGCACCTATAATCACATAGTTAGATTTGTACTTAGGGACGATGGAAATGAAGACCCTGGGTCATATCGTTTTGGTCTAGGTTGCGATGGAGTATTCATGATTTGTATTGGCACATAGATCCACTTTGTATGTCTCATGGCTATGTCTAAATCTAAAGTCTTTAGAGCATAGATCCACAGTGTATTCTGGATGGCTATGCTAGTTTCACATTAACATGGTTCCACAGTATATATTTAGTGGCCATGACTCATTTGAAATTTTGTAATATGAGTATGGGAATACCTACCTCGAACAATGGTATATTATCATGCTGATGCTTGATTGTTTGAAGGTTCCCAACTGATGTGCTCTTTGTTTCTGACACACACATTCTACAAAGTATTTCAGATGTCACGAGTTCCAGTCTCATACTTTGGGAGGCATTCTATTACACATTATTTTGGTCATCTTAGTGATCCATTGACAACATGTGTGAATGTTCCGAAAAGAGCATGTCTTCATGAGGAAAGTGGATGACTTTCTCTTCTAAAAACCATTTTAAGGAAGGTCGTCGCAGGATGCATCATAAGCAAGGTATGACGATGCCTAGTTGTTGCAATCTGCCCTAAAAATGGTTTGTGATGTCTCTGTGGGCTTCTCTACAGCTGGAGTGTGACGATGTCAAAAGGCTAAGAAAAGGTCAACCTTCACAAAATTTCTAGAAGAGGATCTTTTAGAAGATGAGGTGGCATCTGTATGGTTGGGATCCTACTCGCTTCTCTGATTTGGTGGTATCATCCTAATCTCTTTAACCATCTCCCTTTCCCCTATATAAAGAGGGATTTCTCATGGAAAAGGCTAAGGTTAATGAGGGTTGAATTGGCTTAGATTGTATGCAGAATTCTGCATTGGATTATTCTTGAGAGCCTCATTTCAGTTCATCAAGTCATTCTGGATATTCTTCATTCAATATTGAAGCAAGTGTGTGTGTTGGAGCAAAGGGTCATCAGAAGGGGACCTTGCAACATCAAGGCTTTGGTTGTAATCTCCACTTTCATTATTATACAATACAGTGATATGTTTCTTTCCCATAAAACTTGTCTCATTTTGAGTATGCTATATTGTTTTCACTTTGGTTGGCTTGTGTTCCCTTATAGATCCAACATCACAGGAGCATTGGAAAGGAAAAATGATATTTAAATGGTATGTTGCCTATTCCTTGTTAGATAGAAAACTCAATGATCAAAGCTTATGGAAAGCGTCATGTTCTGTTCTATTTTTTTCTAGATCTAGGTGGATCTAGGGGGATTTGTTTATGTCCTCATTTACTGATAAGTCTTAAATAGTAACCAACAACCAGGAGGGAATAGAAGGAAAGGACGAGGTAATAATTGTAAGGGTGGGAAAAATAATAATAAATTCAGGGACGACACTAGCAATGATAGATCGAATAATAATGTTTGTGAGGGAAAGAAGGAAAAATAGAAGGTGAAGTTTCCTTGCAAAATTTACAAAGATGATCACCTTACCCACCTATGCCCCAAAATTGAGGATACCTCGAGGCTCTTATCACAGCCACCCGTTGTGCTGACAAACCTACTTCCACGTAATCAACACATGGCTTCGGGGTCCTCCAACACCGAAAATGCATCGAGCGGGAGTCAAAACCCTTCGATACATTGTTATAGTGCAAACATGCCTTATCTGTGCATACTAGACATTGGCCCTTCCATTTACATACTTTTCCAAAATATTGTTGAGGCGGTCCTTTTAAAAAATGTTTTTTGGATAGTGTATGCGCCATGCTGCACTAATAGCTCGCGTACACACATGTGTTGCATGCTAGTTATCATGTGTACATATGCTTGCTGCATGCTAGTTAGCCCGAATTTACCTCCAAAAGTTGCAAAAAATATAAAATTGCACGGAATTCGATGGAGTTTACAAGATATAGAGGGTTTCCTAAGCATTTTACGCCTTGTAGCCCATCCTGAAACCGAATAACCATATTTTTCTCATATAAAAAGAGGTCTTGGGGAGTCATTTAAAAATACAAGAAAGAGAATAAGAAAACTCTACCAAAATCCCTTCCCCTTCTTGGCCCAAGATTTGCATCCTATTATGAGTTTTGGCCTCAACCTTCCCCTCCATACCTTTCTCCTTATTCAATCGTTTCTCCTTYCCTAGATGATATGTTGGTTGTGAGAAGTTAACGTGGGATTGATGCACTTGGAGCCATGATAGAGGAGCTCGGACCTGGTTTGTGGARGGATTGSCGATAAAGGTTGTAATCCTTTTTATCTTAAAATTGAATTAAATAGTTCATTCTTGTCTGAAAACACTATGTCTACATGCTTTTGTTGATTTGTGCAATGACATCTATGTCTAAACTTTTAAAGTGATTAGTAGAGATAACATATGTTCTTGCATTGTATTCCTAACCTTTTGTAGGTCATCTTTGGGAGGAGACCAATAATCTAGGATTAGGCAACAAGTGAAAGAGGCTGAAACCAACTGCAAGGACTAAAGGTGCATTCATTAATCCTCTTTCCTTTCTTTCTCATCACTTAGTTTAGATGGTTTTGGTGTAGTTTAAGGGTAGAACTGTCTTTTAAGGGAGTTAAAGATCTGCCTTTACCTTTGAACTAGTATAGGGGGATTTGTAGATTTTAACCTTGTACAATATTTAATGAAAACATATTTTCAGTAAAATAACATAAAAGATACAATGGAAAATACAAAAATTATACAAATATTTTTCCCCTGGAAACCCAAATCGGGAAAACCAACATATTCTATATTCATTCATAATGATACATTGTTTACAATACAATAGACATATAGGAGCCAACATCATCCAAAACCCTAACCCAATGACCTGGATTAGTCAATAACCCTAATTCCTTAACTAGAAATAGAAAACCATCAACAAAAAACTATGTGCCGAAAAATCGCCCAACAATGGACACAAAAATCGAGGCAACACAAAACAATGAGGCAAATATGCAACAATACTACTCATGAAAATAATATAACACATAACCAAAATTCTCCCACTTGTTTTTTTCTTTGCATACAAGGCGTTACAGGGTTACATAGTCAACAATTCAGGGCAACAATTCCCATGGATCCTCTACACCAAGAGAACTTCTCAGTGCTCACAGATTTTGTTAATGAATCTACAAGATTCTTCAAAGTGTCCACCTTCATCAGCAACACTTTCTTTTCTTCAACCATGTCTCTCACAAAGTTATATTGAATATCAATATGTTTTGTCTTTGAATTATAAGTCGAGTTCTTCGCCAGAAATATTGCACTCTAACTGTCACAATCTATCCTTACAGCTTGTTGTACCAACCCAATACATGAACACAATCTTTGTAACCATATTGAATCCTTACTTCCATGAATGTTGCCATGTATTCAACTTCTGTAGTTGAAAGTGCCACTACAACCTATCTTTTTCTCATCCAACTTATTACTCCTCCAAATAGGTTAAACACATACCCACTTGTAGATCTCCTACGATCCATATCTCCATTCCAGTCTGCATCCACAAAGCCATGTATATCCAACACTATGTCCAATCGCGGTCTTCCTTGGTAGCACAATCCATAGCTACAAGTGCCACACAAATACCTGAAAACCCTTTTTACTATTGTCCAATGCTCCTTCCCTGGTTTTGACATATACCTGCTCAAAACTCCCACTGCATGTGCAATTTCTGGTCTAGTACATGCTGATGATTGCAGCTATGGGAGACATCCTCCATCTTACAAACCTGTGAGATGTGGAACATAGCAACTATGGAAGTATTTCTCTCAACTTACAAACCTAAGAGAAAGCCCCTAAGAAGGGTACGTGGTTCCTTCTTGAGACAGAGTTAGGAACATAGAGATGACCTCCTCCATTCAGAGAGTGAGAAGAAATCCAGATGATTATCCGGTGGAAAAGTGATCGGTTGAGTTAGGATGTACCTGTGGCTGAGCACAAGGTGAACGTGTGAAATCCCAAAAGTGTTGGGCACATCGTCATGTGAACATAAATGAAGATGATGTGATAGCCTCCTCTGAGTAGTAGAGTTGACAAGAAGATTCCAGATGATTCTCTTGTCGGTGGTAGTGGGAAAGAAGATCTGTAGAGTGGACGTGCATGTGGACAAGCATAGGTGAATGTGTGAAGACATGGTTCTTATGTGTAAAGCAGTGAATTAGAGCTATGGCATCCTTATGGATGTGCTCCTAGTGGATGAGCACTAGTGGGTGTATCATATCCTTTGCTATCTACTGTTCAAGAGTGAGACCTACCTGTAAACCTAATTGTTTTGTAAAGGGTACAGGTCGGCCCCACCTAAATATGTTTAATAATAAATGTAAAAGATAATTAATGTTAATTATAATAATAATAATAATATAAAAAAAATTATATAATGACTTAGAGAGGTCGACCCTATTGAGCCAATAGACACCTTTGCTGATTGGACAAGTCTAATATAAGTAAGGGATGATTCTCCATTGTGGAATCATATCTTTCTTGTGTGTTTGGAAATTAAAACAAATACCTCTACTTGGTAAAAGGTGTGCATCTCTCTTGGGCACTACAATTTTAGGGCTTAAGCACCCTCTTGTGTAATAAGTTATTCTTGGTGGTGAAGGTCTTTCTCTTGAAGATTATAGCAAATGATTTGGCTAGGTTTTCTTCCCTTTTTTAGAAGGGTTTCCCAGGATACGTCTTTGTGTTCTTGTGCATGGATCTTCTTCTTGTGATCTTGGTTTGTTGCAGTAGTTATGGTTGAAGTAATTGTTGACAAAAATTTTGAAAGAATTACATGAGCCATAGCTCACTAAAATCTAACATGGTATCAGAGCAGTATTTGAATAAAACCATATGCACAGTAAAAGGATGGAAGCTGTTAGGTTATGAAAAAGATATAAATATCTTCCTTTTTCCCACATTTCATGATATCATCTTGATTGACTTTTTGGTTATTTAGGATTAAACAGAATAGAAAATGGATAATATACTCTTTAGCGTTATTGTTGAAGTTAGATTACATATATCCTAAAATATGATTGGAATTGTCTAGTTTTATTATAGGATTGGTTAAATATTGTCAAACCTAAGATATCAAAGGAAATCTTGAAGATGCACAAGCTATTGGAGGTTGAAGGATTTATGGCGCAAGGCAGTTTTGAAGATGATCGAGTTTCTTATATTGTAACTTTATAATAGTAAAGCAATCAAGAGGATCTCTCGATCCTCAAGATAGCTTAATTTACCCATATTATTGTAATATATAAGGGGTAAATAGATCCTGAAAAGAGATAGAAGAATTGCACCCAAGAACTCAGAACTTAGAATTGCTATGCGTTAGCAATTTTTGTAAAATGTTGTACCAGCTATGAAATCAATAAAAGCTTTGAGTGGTTTTACTATTTCTATGTAATGAATTTCAAATAGCAGTGCTTCTAAGGACCAAGGGCCCAGTCTAAAGGAGCTACGGTTCGACCTGTAATTGTATCAGTTCAATTTCTGTTTTGTGACTCGATTCTCTTTTACAGTAGTTAAACGAATGCATAAGTGTGTTGATGATTTCATGTCAATTGCAAGAGATAGATATTTCTTGAAGCATTAGATGATTGTTGTTCCAATTCCTATTACTGAGATTTGATGCGTGATAGTTCCTCATAAGTTCACAATTGTTGTTCCTTTCACTTAGTTCACATTTGTTGTTCCTTTCACTTAGTTTACATTTGATGTTCCTTTTAATTAGTTTACATTTGTTGTTCCTTTATGTTAGAATATAGTTTTTGTTCCTTTCAATAGAAATATGATTGTTGTCTATTTTTTATTAGATTACAGTCTTTGTTTCTTTCCATGGATAGAGTAATTCGCCTTTTTTCCTTTCCAGCAATTTGATTCATAATAATAGTCAATTCTGCAAGTCTTTATTTAGATTCAATTATTGCTCTTAAAATGAATTCAATAGATTAATTAGTTCCTTTCCATTGCACAGCTTTAGATTTCAATTCCTAGAATCCTTAATGAATGTTTGAGGAACTTGATTGTTGATAAAATCGATTTGCTTTAACTACACGATTTTAGCCTCTACGAGCTATCTGCATAGACTTTGCTGATATTATTTGAGATAAAAGATGAATCCTTGGGTTG
The DNA here is from genome assembly GCA_032191745.1 of Picea mariana. Lineage (NCBI taxonomy): Eukaryota > Viridiplantae > Streptophyta > Pinopsida > Pinales > Pinaceae > Picea > Picea mariana. The sequence goes on along the minus strand of JASDQU010500648.1, from coordinate 50,090 downwards.
ATAAATTAATGTTAAACTAAGGTTTTTTTTAGGCATATTTAGACCCCAACATTTTGGCGCCGTTGCTGAGGAAGAATGTCAAAGGTAGCATAGATTATGCCTCTGGAGGACAAGGTATTGAAGACGCAAGGTAAGAACCTATGCAAGCAATAAGTAAGATGCTTATGCCAATGACTACCTCCAACTGATGCAGTAAGAGGTTGCATAGGTGTTTTTCTTTCTTGATTTTCTTTTTCTTATGTGTGAAGTGTGTATGACTAAGAAGAAATATCTTGAAAAACCAAAACCCCCACCAAAAATTACCAAAGCCCAGGGCTCGGTGCTCCCTGGAAGAAGCACTTTCATAGAC
>JASDQU010500648.1:18263-30850 GCA_032191745.1 Picea mariana | reverse complement strand
ATTTTTTTTAGAGTGTAACTCCTCATATTAAATGTGTGCAAGGAAAAACATTGAACCCTTGTTTCTTTAGATTTCTACACAATCTCTAAGCTGGGTGGTGGCTGTTGATTTTCCATAAGCTAGGTTAAGCGTGTAGTTGACTTAATTTCATCATGTCTTAACCATAAACAAGAATGTTGCAACAACCAAGATCACAAGAATAAACACCATGCACAAGTACACAAGATATATCCTGGGAAACCCTTCTCAAATAAGGGAGAAAAACCCAGCCAAATCCTTTGCTATATTCTTCAAGAGAAAGACCTTTAACCACCAAGAATGACTTCGCACACAAGAGGGTGCTTAAGCCCTAAAAACCCTAGAGCCCAAGAGAGGTGCACACCTTTTCCAAAGAGAAGTACTTGCTGAAATTTCCAAAACATGTGAGGAGGATATGATTCTACAATGGAGAATCATCTCCTACTTATATTAGACTTTGACCAATTAGCAAGGGCTTCTTATTGGCTTAACAGGGTCGACCTCTCTAAGTCAAATACACTTTATTATTATATTTATGATTATAATTAATATTCACATTATTAATTATCTTCTTTATATTAATCATATTAACATAGGGCCGACATGTACCCTTTACATAATAACTAGGGTTACAGGTAGGTCTGACTCTTGAACAATATATAGCAAAGGATATGATACAACCACTAGTGCTCATCCACTAGGGGCCACATCCATAGGGATGCCATGGACCTGATTCACTACATTACACAGATGAGCCAGGTTCTCACACATTCACCTATGCTCATCCATAGGCACGTTTGCTCTATAGATCTGCTTTCCCACTGCCACCAACAAGAGGATCATCTGGAGTCTTCTTGTCAACTTTGCTGCTGCTCAAAGGAGGCCATCACATCATCTAATCATGTGCTCAACCACAGGCACGTCCTAACTCAACAGATCATTTTTCCATCAGATGATCATCTGGAGTTCTTCTCTCTCACGTAAGGGAGGAATCCATATATACATTCTTAGCCTTGTCCTAGGCTGGAACCATGAACCCTTTATTAGGGGCTTTCTCTCAGGTTTGTAAGATGAGAGTAATATGTCACATAGCTACTATATTCCACATCTCACAGGTTTGCAAGCTGGAGGATGTCTCCTATAGTTTCACTCATCAACACTCCCTCTCTTCTTGGGAGGCATTCTTCATCAGGCCAAGCTTCTCACAGAAATACTCGAACTTTGTCTTGACAAGTGGTTTAATGAAGATATCAACAATTTGTTCATGGGTGGAAAGATACTGAACATGTACTGTCTTCCTCTGTACCATATCTCTGATATAGTGGTACTTGATTTCAATATGTTTTGATTTGTCATGAAATACTATATTCTATGAGAGATTCACACAACTCTGGTTGTCACAATGAATGGTGGTAGGATCCATCTCATTTTCAAACAAATTTCTCAAGAGTTTGAGAAGCCAAACAACTTCACGAACTTCCATGCTTAGTGCAATGTATTCTTCCTTTGCTGTACTCAAATCCACAGAGATTTGTTTTCTTCTGCACTAGGAGATCATGGCTGAACCTAGGGTGAAGCAGTTACCTGAGGTGCTTTTTCTGTCTACTGCACTTCTTGACCAATCTGCACCAGCATACCCTTCCAGGCTTAGATCCGCATTTGTTGCATACCTTAGGCCATAACCAATAGTGCCATGTAAGTATCTTAATATGTGTTTGGCAACTATTCAATGTGTCTGTTTTGGTTGGCTCATAAACTGGCTAAGCACATTTACTACATAGAAAATGTTTGGTATGGTGTTAACCAGATACATCAAGGATCCAATAAGTTGTTGATATAAATGTTGATCTACGTCTCTTGAATCGGTATCATTCATCTTCTTCAGGTCCATTACCATTGGGGTTGGCATGGATTTACAGTCTGTCATTTGGAATATTTTCAGAATCTCCAAAGTATATTTTCCTTGATTTAGGAAAATCTTGTCTGATCTCTGCCATACTTCTAGTCCCAAGAAGTAATGCATTTGGCCCAAATCCTTCATTTCAAATTTGGCAGTTAATGCCTATTTGATTCAACAATGAGTCTTTCTGATCCATTGATGAAAAGATCATCCACATATAGGACTAGAATCAAAAATTCATTTCCATTGATGTTATAATATAAGTTTGGGCCGACTGAGATTTTATTAAAACCCAAACTTATCAGGAAACCATCCATTTTCTCGTACTAAGCACGTGGGGCTTGTTTTAAGCTGTATAGGGATTTCTTCAATCTACAACATGAGATTTTTCGTTGTGTATAACGAAACCTTTTGGCTGTTCAATGTAGACTTCTTCCTCAATTTTGCCATTGAGAAAAGTTGTTTTTACATCCATCTGATGTAGCTTCCTACCCATGGAAGCAGCTAGAGAAACATCCATTTATGTCTTTCTGCTTCTTCTAACATTTGGCATGCCCAAGCAGGTCTTTTATGTCCAATAGTGATGTCTCTAGGTACATTACTTGGGGCAACCGAATTTGCTGGAGGAGCTGGATCAATTTGTGTTGTAGGCTCATCTGGAACAATATCTGTCTCCCTCTGAATTTTTGAATGAGGAGGAGGTATTGTTTCACCATCTATTTCCATCTGAGCTTCTCTGGATTTCTGGATGGCTACTTCTTCTTCAAAGGTGACGTCTCTGATTACTTCAATTTGTCTTTGTCTTGGGATGTAGATTCGGTATGGTTTTGAGGATTCATTGTATCCTAAAAAAGTACCTTTTCTTCTTGACGGTTCTAGTTTGGATGTCTTTGCTTTAGGTACATGAAGGTACACTAGACATCCAAATATTTTGAAGTGCCCGATCTCAGGTTTCACTTTGGTGAATGCTTCTTCTGGAGTAATGTTCTTCATGATCTGATGAGGACTACAGTTTTGAACATATACTGCAGTCATACATGCTTCTTCCCATAGAGTCATTGGTAGACTCTGATCATGTATCATTTCTTTAGTTTCTTCAATGATGGTTCTGTTCTTCCTTTCAAAAACTCCATTTTGTTGAGGGTTGTATGGAATTGTGAACTCCCTCTTGATCCCTGCTTCAATACAAAAATTAATGAATTCTTTTGAGGTATATTCTCCTCCATTATCTGATCTCAATACTTTGATTTTTCTTCCGGTCAAGTTTTCAACCTGAGATTTGAATTCTTAGAACTTGGCAAGGATTCCATCCTTGTTCTTCAGAAAGTAGATCCAAGTTTTCCTGGAGTGGTCATCTATGAAAATTACATAGTACAAATGCCCATTTAAAGATCCAAAGGTCATTGGCCCACATACATCTGAATGAATGAAGTCCAATATTTCCTTGGATCTGCTGTTACTGCTTGGAAATGATCCTTTAACATTTTTTCCAAGGGCACAACCTTTGCAAATGCCTTCATGTTGGATCTAGATCTTTGGTAGACCTGTTACCATTTTCTTTAGATATGGAAGATCTCTATAATGAATGTGAGCAAGCCTTTTGTGCCACAAATCACTTAGACTGATAGTGCCATGTAGTAAGGCTTGAATTGGTTTGATGGTCAACTTGTATAGGCTATTATCTCTGACGTCGATTTCTTTGGAAGAGCTGATATGAGAGTCTTTGTGTCATGCAAGGACTCTTCCTTTTGAGAAGGTAATTTTGTAACTTTTGTCTCCAAGTGCTGAGATAGAGACAAGGTTTCTCTTCATTCCTGATACATATAATACCTCTTCCAGTTTTAGCTACATATCTGAGTCTAGTTGGGAGGTGGAGGTTCCAACTCCTCTGACGCTATATCTAGCATAATCTCCAAGGACAACGTGTAGATGTGTCTCCTTTTCGTTGAAGTGTGTTAAATGATTTTGAATACTGGTCATGTGCCTAGAGGAATCATTGTCAATTAGTGAAGTATTTTCATTGATAGGAACCATACCTAATAGTTTTGAAATGTTGATGTCTTCATTGCTTTGGAGTCTCATGTTGAGCTTGTTTCCCATCATGAAATTGCTCATCTTCACAAACCCTTAGTTTTAGCTAGGCTAGAAAACCTAATGGCTAGGCTAGGATAACACTTGTAGGTTTTGTTGGGCTTATGAATACCAAAAATAAGCCTTTAAGTATGATAGGTTCTTCAAGAAATTCTCAGAAATGTGATTCAGAATTTTCTACAGAATTTTGACGAAACCCTAGAAACCCTTAGGGTCAAAATTTTGAAAATGCCCAGAATTTAGTTCTGAAACTTGTTGGAGGTACACTGAAGGAGGCCGTACCCTTCTAAGTCTTTTCCAGCCCAAGCATCCAAGTTTTGAGTGTTTAAATTTCTCCGAAGAAGGAGGCCATACAAATTTTCTGGAAACCCTAAGAGGGTCGTACGGTTTATGCGAATGAGAGAGTAGAAGATTTGGAGAAGGCTTGTGCAATGGGTTCTTTAAGACCTATGCTCTAATACCATGTTGATTTTCCAGAGGCTAGGTTAAGCATGTAGTTCATTTAATTTCATCATGTCTTAACCATAAACAAGAATGTTGCAGTAACCAAGATCACAAGAAGAAACACCATGCACAAGTACACAAGATATATCCTGCGAAACCCTTCTCAAATAAGGGAGAAAAACCCAGCCAAATCCTTTTCTATATGCTTCAAGAGAAAGACCTTTCACCACCAAGAATGACTTAGCACACAAGAGGGTTCTTAAGCCCTAGAAACCCTAGCGCCCAAGAGAGGTGCACACCTTTCCCAAAGAGAAGTACTTGCTGAAATTTCCAAAACATGTGAGGAGGATATGATTCTACAATGGAGAATCATCTCCTACTTATATTAGACTTTGACCAATTAGCAAGGGTGTTTTATTGGCACAACAGGGCTGACCTCTCTAAGTTAAATACACTTTATTATTATATTTATGATTATAATTAATGTTCACATTATTAATTATCTTATTTATATTAATTATATTTACACAAGGCCGACCTGTACCCTTTACATAATAATTAGGGTTACAGGTAGGTCTGACTCTTGAACAATATATAGCAAAGGATCCGATACACCCACTAGTGCTCATCCACTAGGGGCCACATCCATAGGGATTCTATGGACCTGATTCACTGCATTACACAGATGAGCCAGGTCCTCACATGTTCACCTATGCTCGTCCATAATCATGTTTGCTCTATAGATATGCTTTCCCACTACCACCAACAAGAGGATCATCTGGAGTCTTCTCATCAATTCTGCTGCTACTCAGAGGATGCCATCACATCATCTTCGTTCTTGTTCACATGATGATGTGCCCAATGCTTTTGGGATTTCTAAACATTCCTAGCCCTGTCCCAGGCTAGAACCACAAACTCTTTATTAGGGGCTTTCTCTCAGGTTTGTAAGCTGAGAGTAAGACTTCACATAGATGCTATATTCCACATCTCACAGGTTTGTAAGTTGGAGGATGTCTCCTATAGCTGCATTCATCAATAGTGGTAGGGTGCGACACTTAAACTCAATAACTTTTTATGAAATCTAGTGAGATGGTAGAGGAAAATTTACTATACAACACATTCAAATTTAATACCTTAAATTCAAAGTATGAGAGTGCATCAATCAAAATATTATACCTCTGTCATTATAAAAAATAAAATATGGAAATCATTGTGTGTTGGTTCTAGAAACTTGTGAAGGATCAATTTTATTTTTTTTCTGGAGATTGGTGAAAATGTATAAATATGTGTCCTTTAAATCTTATCCAATTTTCATACCTTTATTCCAAAATATGAGTGTGCACTTATCAAAATACTAAGCCATTGTTTGCATAGAATATGATTCCATAATTTCACTAAGTAATGGTTTTGAGCTTTGGCGTAAGGTCTAAACTCATTTTCTACTTCTGAAATTTGGTGTGTAGGTATATAAATGAATCCTTTGCAACATATCCAAAATTCAACTTTTCATTCCAAGGTAGGTGAGTGTGCAGATGAAAACACTCGACTACTATATGTGCTATGGAATTATGAAAAACTTGTAAGAAAACAAAAAAAATAAAAAATGGTATTTAGGTATGGACGATTTCCAAAACCCTATGGATGATCATGAATTATACTCCCCTAGTTAGAATAATTGAACATCCTTCTCAATGGATATTTGATTGAATGAATTAACTTTTTCTTTCTTCTCTTCTTCTTTCTATTCACAACTCCTATCTTCTTTCTATTCCCAACTCCTATCTTCTTTCTTTTCCCATTTCTCTTCACCTCTATCTTCAAATCTGTTCTCTGTATAACCATCTACATCCACTGGAATTTAATATTTTCTCTCAAATTCCATAGTTCAATATCCAATGTGCTTGCTGCTTCAAACTACTCTATCATGCTAACTATCTCATATTGATCCCTCTTATTGGTGCTTATTAACTTTTTCTATAGTCCAAGACCAATGGGGTTATTTTCCTCAAATGATCATGCCCAATAGGGATTACCACCTCCCCATCCTCCCTCTTATACTCAATTCTTAAATTCTTGATGATCAAGAATGCCCTCATTCTTCTTTGTCTTCACTGGAATCAATACTTTGCTATAAAAATATTCAAATTATTGTTGCTCTTCTACATCTCCATTCTCTTGCTTCTGCAACCACTTATTCTGCATCATCAACACTTATATTGCATTCTCTTTTCAAGAATTACATCTCCAAATTAATCTTCATTAATAATTATATGATGGTTCACTCGTACACATGCATAGAGACCTTCATCCTCAATACTTCCATGCACATACCATTGCTCTTGTAACTTCTTCAAATTTATGAATACAACATGTTCATCTATAACCTTTCTTTATTCATATATTCTTTATTTCATTGCTACACTACTGATAATATCCATATCAACAATGTCTTCATCCTTTGCTTTATATTCTATAGAACTTGTTATATGAAAACATGTCAAAAACCATCATTTGATCAAGATACTTTATGTATATATTCTCCAAGAGAATTATGTTTGCTTCATCACTTCTTGTCTTCATCTAGAATGCATATTCTTCACTCTAGACACATGTTGGTTGCATCTTTTATTCCTTTATTTGTTCTTCAAAAATATTCAAATCAATGTTCTCCCATGCAGACTTCATAATACAACTACATTCTTCATCTTGTCTTGACTGAATGTCTTTCACATTTATATCATCGCCATCTATGTTCTCTAATTCAAATTCAGTATTTTAATTTTGCATCCACATGAACATATCATGTCCATCCTTTGTCTTCCTTACCCTAGGCATACTCTATTTCATATGATCTATCAATCCCCCTTCTCATTGTATGTATTCAACCTTATGGGAAACATCTTCATTGTCTTGTATTGCAAAACATTTCCTTTCCATAATAAATTCAAGTACCACATCATACAAATATATGAACATCATTGTATTCAATGACATTTCTTCTACAATACCACCAATTTTCCATTTTGTTGTAATCTCTTCAATCTTTTAAGATATCAATATACAATCTTCATCCAAACTCATGTCTTTTATTTTCTTCTCTTTCCTTGTGTATCATACAATACCATTGTTCAGGTCTAAAGATGTCTAAAAACAACCTTAGTTTAACATTAATTTATCAACCCGAGGATTCGTCTTTTATCTCAAAGAATATCAACAAAGTCTATGCAGATAGCTCGTAGAGGCTAAAATCATGTAGTTAAAGCAAATCCGAGTTTATCAATAATCAAGTTCCTCAAACATTCATTAAGGATTCTAGGAATTGAAATCTAAAGATGTGAAATGGAAAGGAACTAATTAATCTATTGAATTCATTTTAAGAGCAATAATTGAATCTAAATAAAGACTTGAAGAATTGACTATTATTATGAATCAAATTGCTGAAAAAAAAAGGGCGAATTACTCTATCTATGGAAAGAAACAAAGACTGTAATCTAATCGAAAAGAGACAACAATCGTACTTCTATTGAAAGAAACGACAACTATAGTTTAACAGAAAGGAACAACAAATGTAAACTAAGTGAAAGGAACATCAAATGTAAACTAAGTGAAAGGAACAACAAATGTGAACTTATGAGGAACTGTCACGCATCAAATCTCAGTAATAGGAATTGGAACAACAATCATCTAATGCTTTAGGAAATATCTATCTCTTGCAATCGACATGAAATCATCAACACGCTTATGCATTCATTTAACTACTGTAAAAGAGAATCGAGTCACAAAACATAAATTGAACTGATACAATTACAGGTCGAACAGTAGCTCCNAGAAGCATTGCTATTTGAAATTCAGTATATAGAAATGGTAAATCCGCTCAAAGCTTTTATTGATTTCATAGCTGGTACAACATTTTACAAAAACTGCTAACGCATAACAATTCTAAGTTCTAAGTTCTTGGGTGCAATTCTTCTATATCGTTTTCAAGATCTATTTACCCCTTATATATTAAAATAATCTGGGTAAATCAAGATATCCTAAGGATCGAGAGATCCTCATGATTTATTTACTATTATAAAGTTACAATATAAGAAACTCAATCATCTTCAAAACTGCGTTGTGCCATACAATCCTCAACCTCCAATAGCTTGTGCATATTCAAGATTACCTTTGCTATCTTGGGTTTGACAATATTTAACGAATCCTGTAATAAAACCAGACAATTCCAATCATATTTTAGGATCTATGTAATCTAACTTCAACAATAATGCTAAAGAGTATATTATCCATTTTCTAGTCTATTTACTCCTAAATAACCGAAAATTCAATCAAGATGATATCATGAAATGTGGGAAAAAGGAAGATATTTATACCTTTTTCATAACCTAACATACCCCCCAGCTTACCTTCTTGCATGTCCTCATGCAAGATGAGATATTACATGTAAAGCAGTAATGTTGTAAGGTGGAAAGGTTGGTTCACCAGGCCTCCTGAACCCATTGCTTCTTTTGAGTTCTCCAAAAGCATCACCCTCCCTTTTCTTGTTAATTTGATAATATTTTTGGTAACTTTCTGGAGGGAACCAGATGATAGGGGGATTATATCTGCACCCAATCCAAGCATGCCCTTCCTCTTGGAGAAATCTAGAATACCTCTCTATTATGTAGGTAGCTGCAAAGAAATTCCTGTACCCAAAGGGTTCCCTACTCTTTAATTAACTGGAGGATGCATCCCATCTCAGTTTAGAAGAAGCAATATCTTCCTCCTTAAGCTCCCTAAAATGAGTGATACCTGAACGTATAACCTGAATATGGATAGGGGCTAAGGAGTATATGAACCCCCCTCTTTTCATAAAGGTTTTATGTCGCATAATGGCTGGAAAGGACTTCAGAGGTTCTCCCCTAACCCAAAGATCTAGCCCAGCTTCCCTCTTTAGGAAGGTTTTATGAGCTTTACCCCATCTGACTTGGTTCTGAGTAAATGACAAAAATGTTTGAAATTGTATGTCACCTATGAATGGGCCAGGGTTATCTTCCCTTTTTCTTCCAGAATGAAATTATGAAAGTACAACTCACACAAAAAGTATTGTACCTTTTCGTCCTGCTCTCTGAAACATGAAATAAACTCAGGTACAATGGAAAATGAAATAGGTTTACCTACTCTGATGGCATTCACTCTTAATAACAAATATCATTCCAACAAGAATAAAGTGTAATTGGTGGTAGGGGCTCTGCAATTAATAACATCAGAGTAGATGCCATAGATTTCTTTGATTTTCTCCAAAGATTTTTCTAATTGGGTTTGCACCTTTTTTTATCTTCCCTTGGGCTCTGGTAAGCGCAGCATAGGTCTCACTCTTTGTTGTTGTCATGTCCTTCAGTTGTTTAACAATATTTTGATGTTCAACCCTAGTGACCATCTCATCTCGGTGTTGAGCCAATGCTCGTTGGGCTTGTCCTAGCTCTGCCTTTAGTTTATCAATGGTGACACCCTGTGATTGAGATTGGGATGCTTGGTATTCTTCCATAGCGCCCATCTCTTCCCTGGATTGAGTTAATTCTTGCTAGGCCTGTGTAAGCTCTGCTTTCAGTCTGTCCACAATAGCACTTTGTTTCTGGGACTGGAGTGCCTAGTGCTCTGCCATAGTCAATAATTCATTTCTGTTTTGAACCAGGGTTTGTTGAGACTGCATCAATTCCTCCTCCAATATCCTAATGGTAGCATTCTGCTCAAGGAGTTGAGCTATTTCGTCTAATACCGGGGTGTTTTTCTGCACCTCAGCATCAATTGCTTCTATAGCTGACATATTTTCTTGTGATTCTAAAGGAATTGCTTCCTCTTTCTGAGCTACTGTTTCTTCTACTACTATTTCTTCAGGGTCTGTCTGTATCCCTACAGAATTTGTACTGACTTCTTCTTTAGGAAGAGGGTTTCTTCCTTGCACTCTGGCCCTTTTGTTCTTCTTTCTTCTGTGGGCCTTATCTGCTTGTTCTGACTGTTTCCTCAATTCCTTAATAATTTCCTTGAGTTTAACCACCTTCTGCTTTAATACTTCAGCCTTCTTAGCCTTTTTCTTCAACAATTTGTTTTCTTTTTTTAACTTTCTAATTTTGTTATGGCTCTTGGCTGATTTTTGTTTATGAGAGGCTTCAAAGTCTTCTTCATTCTGGCCAGCAGATAGTTTTTCCTTTATTCCGTCTATCAAGGAGGGCTTCTTGTTTCAAAATGAGGTTCTTCCTATGCTATGTCCTCTGGAAAATACATTTCAATATCAGGAAAATATTCAACTGGTTTTGAAGAGGAGGCTTATTCTGGGCATTTTTCTGGATTATTTGTGCCTCTGTCAATTGAGGTTCCCAAGCTTCCCAAAACCTGGGCTATTTCTACCTCATAGCTCTTCATAAATTGTTCTGTCAAATTCTCTAATGTCGGTTGGGTGTCTTTCTGATCATTCCTTTGTGAGGTATGTTTTGCTTGCCCAATTTATTGAACATTCTCGTGTGGAGATTGTTTTGTAGAATTCTGAAGTTCTTCGGGCTATTTTGTTGTACCCTGAATTTCTTTAGTTGTTTCCTGAATTCGTCTACTTCTTCTCCTTGTCTGAATGATGGTTTTAGGGGAAATTGTTGCTCTCTTCCTCTTTTTCGTTAATGCCTATGTTTGTGAGGTCTGGACCTCTATGATTTGGGCAGGGTCTGCCTCAGCTTCGGTTTGAGGAGATGGGATTTGTCTTTGGGTAGTAGTCTTCTCTGCTTGTCTATCTTCAATTTCCTGTGGTGGTTCTACATGGCATAATTCAGGATGCTCCAATTGTGGAGGTCTATTGGCCTCAATCAGGTTATCCCAGGCCAATTGAGTTTGACTTAGTGCTTTATTTTTTATCAGTTTAACTAATTTGTGGTGACTGATAATAGTAACATGGTCTTTGGATTTTTGTGTTCTTAATGCAACCTCATGTATTATGGCATTCAGAAAGAAAGGTAGATTAAGTACTAGCCATTGTTTTAAAGTTGCCAGCAATTTGAGGTGGCGAGGTCGAATTACGTCATATCATCCATCACAGGTGATGTACCGCTGAATTATCCCTACCAATTCCTTCCATGGTTCTCTGAGGGTACTGGGATTAAGTCCCTTTCCCTTCTTATCCAATTCTTCCTCAAGGTCTGTGAAAGTTTCCACAACTCCCTTCAGTGATGTGTATCTTCCTGTCCACTGAATGCCCGTGTTAGAGAGGCCTGTGACCTCTGTTAAGATTTCCGAGGTGACTGAGATTTGTATGCCTCGCACCATAGAGATTTCTCCCTGTAGATTCTGAAAGAATTCAAGAGTGACATTTGTGTCATATCCTTGCAGACGGTTGAAGTACTCCGTCCACCCTAGCCGGTGCAGGATGTCTCTTGCCTGCTCTGTAACCTGTAGTAAGGTTGGCTCCCTGCACACACCTCTACCACCCATTTTGTGAGAAAATGTGGACGACTATCGTTCCTGGTAGCAGACTTGGTTAGACCATCTCGGAGGAAAAATTACTGAAAATAGAAAATATCAGAGACAACAAATGTTTACAAATGTGGGTATTTATTACAATCATTACTATCTTTATCAAGAAGCATGCCGAGCGTCCACTCCCCTCATTAATATAAAGGTCGACCTCGACTGTTAGCGTAGGGGAAAGTAATGAGTGTAGGTATTGATGGTGATAAGTAATGATTGTACTGCCGCCGCCAATGGGGATCAATGATTTATTTTCAAACAACATATTTTAACGGTAATCATTAAACGTTAGTCCTCTTTTGTGGAATTGAAATATACCTATACTCAAAAGAATGCTTTAAGGATACATACGCCGAATAAATTAAATCTTTTCATTTAAATAATATCCCACATATCATAATGTTGTTACTTTTCCATTTTATTGAATACAACTGAAATATAGCCACATTATTGAGTGAAGGAAATCTAGAGACACGCAGAAACTTGGCGTTTAAGGTAAACTTCCATACCACAAGCAGAGCCACTGTTGCCAGTAGGCGTCCATAGCCTCGACAGGGTTGCCTTTTAACCCTTAGATGAGCCTGTATCCTTGATAATTATTTGAATCATCTTTTCCAAAAAGACCATTATCCTGGTTTGGTAGCCA
>JASDQU010500648.1:0-18056 GCA_032191745.1 Picea mariana | reverse complement strand
ATGATTATAATTAATATTCACATTATTAATTATCTTCTTTATATTAATCATATTAACATAGGGCCGACATGTACCCTTTACATAATAACTAGGGTTACAGGTAGGTCTGACTCTTGAACAATATATAGCAAAGGATATGATACAACCACTAGTGCTCATCCACTAGGGGCCACATACATAGGGATTCCATGGACCTAATTCACTGCATTACACAGATGAGCCAGGTCCTCACACGTTCACCTATGCTCGTCCATAGACACGTTTGCTCTATAGATCTGCTTTCCCACTGCCACCAACAAGAGGATGATCTGGAGTCTTCTCATCAACTTTGTTGCTACTCAAAAGAGGCCATCACATCATCTTCATTCTTTTTCACATGATTATGTGCCCAATGCTTTTGGGATTTCCCATGTTCACCATGTGCTCAGCCACAGGCACGTCCTAACTCAACAGATCGTTTTTCCATCAGATGATCATCTGGAGTTCTTCTCTCTCACGTAAGGGAGGAAGCCATATATACATTCTTAGCCCTGTCCCAGGATGGAACCACGAACCCTTTATTAGGGTCTTTCTCTCAGGTTTGTAAGCTGAGAGTAATATGTCACATAGCTGCTATATTCCACATCTCATAGGTTTGTAAGCTGGAGGATGTCTCCTATAGTTTCACTCATCAACACTCCCTCTCTTCTTGGGAGGCATCCTCCATCAGGCCAAGCTTCTTACAGAAATACTCGAACTTTGTCTTGGCAAGTGGTTTAATGAAGATTTCATCAATTTATTCATAGGTGGAAAGATACTGAACATGTACTGTCTTCCTCTGTACCATATCTCTGATATAGTGGTACTTGATTTCAATATGTTTTGATTTGTCATGAAATACTGTATTCTCTGAGAGCTTCACACAACTATGGTTGTCACAATGAATGGTGGTAGGATCCATCTCATTTTCAAACAAATTTTTCAAGAGTTTGAGAAGCCAAACAACTTCACGAACTTCCATGCTTAGTGCAATGTATTCTTCCTCTGTGTACTCAAATCCACAAAGATTTGTTTTCTTCTGCACCAGGAGATCATGGCTGAACCTAGGGTGAAGCAGTTACCTGAGGTTCTTTTTCTGTCTACTGCACTTCCTGACCAATCTGCACCAGCATACCCTTCCATGCTTAGATCCACATTTGTTGCATACCTTAGGCCATAACCAATAGTGCCATGTAAGTATCTTAATATGTGTTTGGCAACTATTCAATGTGTTTGTTTTGGTTGGCTCATAAACTGGCTAAGCACATTTACTGCACATAAAATGTTTGGTCTGGTGTTAACCAGATACATCAAGGATCCAATAAGCTGTCGATATAAATGTGGATCTACGTCTCTTGAATCGGTATCATTCATCTTCTTCAGGTCCATTACCATTGGGGTTGGCATGGATTTACAATCTGTCATTTGGAATATTTTCAGAATCTCCAAAGTATATTTTCCTTGATTTAGGAAAATCTTGTCTGATCTCTGCCATACTTCTAGTCCCAAGAAGTAATGCATTTGGCCAAAATCCTTCATTTCAAATTTGGCATTTAATGCCTATTTGATTCAGCAATGAGTCTTTCTGAGCCGTTGATGAAAAGATCATCCACATATAGGACTAGAATCAAAAATTTGTTTCCGTTAATGTTGTAATATAATTTTGGGCTGGCTGAGATTTTATTAAAACCCAAACTTATTAGGAAACCATCCATTTTCTCGTACCAAGCATGTGGGGCTTGTTTTAAGCTGTATAGGGATTTCTTCAATCTACAACATGAGATTTTTCGTTGTGTATAATGAAACCTTCTGGCTGTTCAATGTAGACTTCTTCCTCAATTTCGCCATTGAGAAAAGTTGTTTTTACATCCATCTGATGTAGCTTCCTGCCCATGGAAGCAGCTAGAGCAATGATGGATTGAATGGAGGTATATCTGGCTATTGGTGTGAAATTCTCTTCATAGTTGACTCCCTCTATTTGTTAGAAGCCTTTGGCCACAAATCTTGCTTTATATTTTTCAATGCTTCCATCAACAACATGTTTGATTTTGTAAATCCATTTGGAAGTTACTACAGACTTCCCTTCTGGCCTTGGGAAAACATCCCATACATCATTCTTTAGTATAGATTGATATTCTTCAGTCATGGCATCTTGCCATACTTGTTCACCTGAGGATTCCCCATGACAGGTTGGTTCTAAATCAATAATGTGAGTCATAGATGAAAGGTAGCTAGAGAATCTCTTAGGTCTCTTGCTTTCTCTAATTGCTCCTTGTGGAGATTTATGTCTTTCTGCTTCTTCTAACATTTGGCATGCCCAAGCAGGTCTTTTATGTCCAATAGTGATGTCTCTAGGTACATTACTTGGGGCAACTGAATCTGCTGGAGAAGCTGGATCAATTTGTGTTGTAGGCTCATCTGGAACAATATCTGTCTCCCTCTGAATTTCTGAATGAGGAGGAGGTATTGTTTCACCATCTATTTCCATCTGAGCTTCTCTGGATTTTTGGAAGGCTACTTCTTCTTCAAAGGTGACGTCTCTGATTACTTCAATTTGTCTTTGTCCTGGGATGTAGATTCGATATGGTTTTGAGGATTCATTGTATCCTACAAAAGTACCTTTTCTTCTTGACGGTTCTAGTTTGGATGTCTTTTCTTTAGGTACATGAAGGTACACTGGACATCCAAATATTCTGAAGTGCCCGATCTTAGGTTTCACTTTGGTGAATGCTTCTTCTGGAGTAATGTTCTTCAAGATCTGATGAGGACTACGGTTTTGAACATACACTACAGTCATACATGCTTCTTCCCATAGAGTCATTGGTAGACTCTGATCATGTATCATTTCTTTAGTTGCTTCAATGATGGTTATGCTCTTCCTTTCAACAACTCCATTTTGTTGAGGGTTGTATGGAATTGTGAGCTCCCTCTTGATCCTTGCTTCAATACAAAAATTGATGAATTCTTTTGAGGTATATTCTCCTCCATTGTCTGATCTCAATACTTTGATTTTTCTTCCGGTCAAGTTTTCAACCTGAGCTTTGAATTCTTAGAACTTGGAAAGGATTCCATCCTTGTTCTTTAGAAAGTAGATCCGAGTTTTCCTGGAGTGGTCATCTATGAAAATTACATAGTACAAATACCCATTTAAAGATCCAAAGGTCATTGGCCCACATACATCTAAATGAATGAAGTCCAATATTTCCTTGGATCTGCTGTTACTGCTTGGAAAGGATCCTTTAACATTTTTTCCAAAGACACAGCCTTTGCAAATGCCTTCATGTTGGATCTAGATCTTTGGTAGACCTGTTACCATTTTCTTTAGATATGGAAGATCTCTATAATGAATGTGAGCAAGCCTTCTGTGCCACAAATCACTTAGACTGATAGTGTCATGTAGTAAGGCTTGAATTGGTTTGATGGTCAACTTGTATAGGCTATTATCTCTGACGTCGATTTCTTTGGAAGAGCTGATATGAGAGTCTTTGTGCCATGCAAGGACTCTTCCTTCTGAGAAGGTAATTTTGTAACCTTTGTCTCCAAGTGTTGAGATAGAGACAAGGTTTCTCTTCATTCCTGGTACATATAATACCTCTTCCAGTTTTAGCTACATATCTGAGTCTAGTTGGGAGGTGGAGGTTCCAACTCCTCTGATGCTATATATAGCATAATCTCCAAGGACAACGTGTAGATGTGTCTCCTTTTCGTTGAAGTGTGTTAAATGATTTTGAATACCGGTCATGTGCCTAGAGGAATCACTGTCAATTAGTGAAGTATTTTCATTGATAGGAACCATACCTAAGAGTTTTGAAATGTTGATGTCTTCATTGCTTTGGAGTCTCATGTTGAGCTTGTTTCCCATCATGAAATTGCTCATCTTCACAAACCCTTAGTTTTAGCTAGGCTAGAAAACCTAATGGCTAGGCTAGGATAACACTTGTAGGTTTTGTTGGGCTTATGAATGCCAACAATAAACCTTTAAGTATGATAGGTTCTTCAAGAAATTCTCAGAAATGTGATTCATAATTTTCTGCAGAATTTTGACGAAACGTTAGAAACCCTTAGGGTCAAAATTTTGAAAATGCCCAGAATTTAGTTCTGAAACTTGTTGGAGGTACGATGAAGGAGGCCGTACCCTTCTAAGTATTTTCTAGCCCAAGAATCCAAGTTTTGAGTGTTGAAATTTCTCCGAAGAAGGAGGCCATACAGATTTTTTGGAAACCCTAGGAGGGTCGTACGGTTTATGCAAATGAGAGAGTAGAAGATTTGGAGAAGGCTTGTGCAATGGGTTCTTCAAGACCTATGCTCTTATACCATGTTGATTTTCCAGAAGCTAGGTTAAGCATGTAGTTCATTTAATTTCATCATGTCTTAACCATAAACAAGAATGTTGCAGTAACCAAGATCACAAGAAGAAACACCATGCACAAGTACACAAGATATATCCTGGGAAACCCTTCTCAAATAAGGGAGAAAAACCCAGCCAAATCCTTTTCTATATTCTTCAAGAGAAATACCTTTCACCACCAAGAATGACTTAGCACACAAGAGGGTTCTTAAGCCCTAGAAACCCTAGCGCCCAAGAGATGTGCGCACCTTTCCCAAAGAGAAGTACTTGCTGAAATTTCCAAAACATGCGAGGAGGATATGATTCTACAATGGAGAATCATCTCCTACTTATATTAGACTTTGACCAATTAGCAAGGGTGTTTTATTGGCACAATAGGGCCGACCTCTCTAAGTTAAATACACTTTATTATTATATTTATGATTATAATTAATGTTCACATTATTAATTATCTTATTTATATTAATTATATTTACATAGGGCCGACCTGTACCCTTTACATAATAACTAGGGTTACAGGTAGGTATGACTCTTGAACAATATATAGCAAAGGATCTGATACACCCACTAGTGCTCATCCACTAGGGGCCACATCCATAGGGATGCTATGGACCTGATTCACTGCATTACACAGATGAGCCAGTTCCTCACATGTTCACCTATGCTCGTCCATAGGCATGTCTTCTCTATAGATATGCTTTCCCACTGCCACCAACAGGAGGATCATCTAGAGTCTTCTCGTCAATTCTGCTGCTACTCAGAGGATTCCATCACATCATCTTTGTTCTTGTTCACATGATGATGTGCCCAACGCTTTTGGGATTTCTATACATTCCTAGCCCTGCCCCAGGCTAGAACCAAAAACTCTTTATTAGGGGCTCTCTCTCAGGTTTGTAAGCTGAGAGTAAGACTTCACATAGCTGCTATATTCCACATCTCACAGGTTTGTAAGCTGGAGGATGTCTCCTATAGCTGCATTCATCAATAGTGGTAGGGTGCGACACTTAAACTCAATAGCTTTTTATGAAATTTAGTGAGATGGTAGAGGAACATTTACTATACAACACATTCAAATTTAATACCTTAAATTCAAAGTATGAGAGTGCATCAATCAAAATATTATACCTCTGTCATTATAAAAAATAAAATATGGAAATCATTGTGTGTTGGTTTTAGAAACCTGTGAAGTATCAATTTTTTTATTTTTTATTTTTTATTTTTATTTTTTTCTGGAGATTGGTGAAAATGTATAAATATGTGTCCTTTAAATCTTATCCAATTTTCATACCTTTATTCCAAAATATTAGTGTGCACTTATCAAAATACTAAGCCATTGTCTGCATAGAATATGATTCCATAATTTCACTAAGTAATGGTTTTGAGCTTTGGCGTAAGGTCTAAAATCATTTTCTACTTCTAAAATTTGGTGTGTAGGTATATAAATGAATCCTTTGCAACATATCCAAAATTCAACTTTTCATTCCAAGGTAGGTGAGTGCGCAGATGAAAACACTCGACTACTATATGTGCTATGGAATTATGAAAAACTTGTAAGAAAACAAAAAAAATAAAAAATGGTATTTAGGTATGCATGATTTCCAAAACCCTATGGATGATCATGAATTATACTCCCCTAGTTAGAATAATTGAACATCCTTCTCAATGGATATTTGATTTAATGAATTAACTTTTTCTTTCTTCTCTTCTTCTTTCTATTCCCAACTCCTATCTTCTTTCTTTTCCTATTTCTCTTCACCTCTATCTTCAAATCCGTTCTCTGTATAACCATCTACATCCACTGGAATTTAATATTTTCTCTCAAATTCCATAGTTCAAGATCCAATGTGCTTGCTGCTTCAAACTACTCTATCTCTATCATGCTAACTATCTCATATTGATCCCTCTTATTGGTGCTTATTAACTTTTTCTATAGTCCAAGACCAATGGGGTTATTTTCCTCAAATGATCATGCCCAATAGGGATTACCACCTCCCCATCCTCCCTCTTATACTCAATTCATAAATTCTTGATGATCAAGAATGCCCTCATTCTTCTTTGTCTTCACTAGAATCAGTACTCTGCTATAAAAATCTTCAAATTATTGTTGCTCTTCCACATCTCCATTCTCTTGCATCTACATCTCTTGCTTCTGCATCATCAACACTTATATTGCATTCTCTTTTCAAGAATTACATCTCCAAATTTATCTTCATTAATAATTATGATGGTTCACTCGTACACATGCATAGAGACCTTCATCCTCAATACTTCCATGCACATACCATTGCTCTTGTAACTTCTTCAAATTTATGAATACAACATGTTCATCTATAACCTTTCTTTATTCATATATTCTTTGTTGCATTGCTACACTACTGATAATATCCATATCAACAATGTCTTCATCCTTTGCTTTATATTCTATAGAACTTGTTATATGAAAACATGTCAAAAACCATCATTTGATCAAGATACTTTATGTATATATTCTCCAAGAGAATTATGTTTTCTTCATCACTTCTTGTCTTCATCTAGAATGCATATTCTTCACTCTAGAAACATGTTGGTTGCATTTTTTCTTCCTTTATTTGTTCTTCAAAAATATTCAAATCAATGTTCTCCCATGCAGACTTCATAATACAACTACATTCTTCATCTTGTTATGACTGAATGTCTTTCACATTTATATCATCGCCATCTATGTTCTCTAATTCAAATTCAGTATTTTAATTTTGCATCCACATGAACATATCATGTCCATCCTTTGTCTTCCTTACCCTAGGCATACTCTATTTCATATGATCTATCAATCGATCTTCTCATTGTATGTATTCAACCTTATGGGAAACATCTTCATTGTCTAGTACTGCAAAACATTTCCTTTCCGTAATAAATTCAAGTACCACATCATAAAAATATAGGAATATCATTGTATTCAAAGATATTTCTTCTACAATACCACCAATTTTCCATTTTGTTGTAATCTCTTCAATCTTTTAAGATATCAATATACAATCTTCATCCAAACTCATGTCTTCTATTTTCTTCTCTTTCCTTGTGTATCATACAATACCATTGTTCGGGTCTACAGATGTCTAAAAACAACCTTAGTTTAACATTAATTTATCAACCCGAGGATTCGTCTTTTATCTCAAAGAATATCGGCAAAGTCTATGCAGATAGCTCGTAGAGGCTAAAATCATGTAGTTAAAGCAAATCCGAGTTTATCAATAATCAAGTTCCTCAAACATTCATTAAGGATTCTAGGAATTGAAATCTAAAGCTATGCAATGGAAAGGAACTAATTAATCTATTGAATTCATTTTAAGAGCAATAATTGAATCTAAATAAAGACTTGCAGAATTGACTATTATTATGAATCTAATTGCTGAAAAAAAAGAGGGCGAATTACTCTATCTATGGAAAGAAACAAAGACTGTAATCTAATCGAAAAGAGACAACAATCGTACTTATATTTAAAGAAACAACAACTATAGTTTAACAGAAAGGAACAACAAATGTAAACTAAGTGAAAGGAACATCAAATGTAAACTAAGTGAAAGGAACAACAAATGTGAACTTATGAGGAACTGTCACGCATCAAATCTTAGTAATAGGAATTGGAACAACAATCATCTAATGCTTCAGGAAATATCTATCTCTTGCAATTGACATGAAATCATCAACACGCATATGCATTCATTTAACTATTGTAAAAGAGAATCGAGTCACAAAACAAAAATTGAACTGATACAATTACAGGTCGAACAATAGCTCCCTCAGACTGGGTCCTTGGTCCTTAGAAGCATTGCTATTTGAAATTCAGTATATGGAAATGGTAAATCCGCTCAAAGCTTTTATTGATTTCATAGCTGGTACAACATTTTACAAAAACTTCTAACGCATAGCAATTCTAAGTTTTGAGTTCTTGGGTGCAATTCTTCTATATCTTTTTCAAGATCTATTTACCCCTTATATATTACAATAATCTGGGTAAATCAAGCTATCTTAAGGATCAAGAGATCCTCATGATTGATTTACTATTATAAAGTTACAATATAAGAAACTCAATCATCTTCAAAACTGCCTTGCGCCGTACAATCCTCAACCTCCAATAGCTTGTGCATCTTCAAGATTACCTTTGTTGTCTTAGGTTTGGCAATATTTAACCAATCCTGTAATAAAACCAGACAATTCCAATCATATTTTAGGATCTATGTAATCTAACTTCAACAATAATGCTAAAGAGTATATTATCCATTTTCTAGTCTATTTACTCCTAAATAACCGAAAAGTCAATCAAGATGATATCATGAAATGTGGGGAAAAGGAAGATATTTATACTTTTTTCATAACCTAACATACCCCCCAACTTACCTTCTTGCATGTCCTCATGCAAGATGAGATCTTACATGTAAAGCAGTAATGTTGTAAGGTGGAAAGGTTGGTTTACCAGGCCTCCTGAACCCATTGCTTCTTTTGAGTTCTCCAAAAGCAACACCCTCCCTTTTCTTGTTAATTTGATAATCTTTTTGGTAACTTTCTGGAGGGAACCAGATGATAGGGGGATTATATCTGCACCCAATCCAAGTAGGCCCTTCCTCTTGGAGAAATCTATAATACCTCTCTATTCTGTAGGTAGCTGCAAAGAAATTCCTGTACCCAAAGGGTTCCCTACTCTTTAATTAACTGGAGGATGCATCCCATCTCAGTTTAGAAGAAGCAATATCTTCCTCCTTAAGCTCCCTAAAATGAGTGATACCTGAACGTATAACCTAAATATGGATAGGGGCTAAGGATTCTATGAACCCCCCTCTTTTCATAAAGGTTTTATGTCGCATAATGGCTGGAAAGGACTTCGGAGGTTCTCCCCTAACCCAGAGATCTAGCCCAACTTCCCTCTTTAGGAAGGTTTTATGAGCTTTACCCCATCTGACTTGGTTTTGAGTAAATGAAAAAAATGCCTGAAACTGTATGTCACCTATGAATGGGCCAGGGTTATCTTCCCTTTTTTCTTCCAGAATGAAATTATGAAAGTACAAATCACACAAAAAGTATTGTACCTTTTTGTCTTGCTCTCTGAAACATGAAATAAACTCAGGTACAATGGAAAATGAAATAGGTTTACCTACTCTGATGGCCTTCACTCTTAATAACATATATCATTCCAACAAGAATAAAGTGTAATTGGTGGTAGGGGCTCTGCAATTAATAACATCAGAGTAGACGCCACATATTTCTTTGATTTTCTCCAAAGATTTTTCTAATTGGGTTTGCACCATTTTTATCTTCCCTTGGGCTTTGGTAAGTGCAACATAGGTCTCACTCTCTGTTGTTGTCATGTCCTTCAGTTGTTTAACAATATTTTGATGTTCAACCCTAGTGACCATCTCATCTCGGTGTTGAGCCAATGCTCGCTGGGCTTGTCCTAGCTCTGCCTTTAGTTTATCAATGGTGACATCATGTGCTTGAGATTGGGATGCTTGGTATTCTTCCATAGAACCCATCTCTTCCCTGGATTGAGTTAATGCTTGCTGGGCCTGTGTAAGCTCTTCTTTCAGTCTATCCACAATAACACTTTGTTTCTGGGACTGGAGTGCCTAGTGCTTTGCCATAGTCAATAATTCATTTCTGTTTTGAACCAGGGTTTGTTGAGACTGCATCAATTCTTCCTCCAATCTCCTAATGGTAGCATTATGCTCAAGGAGTTGAGCTATTTCCTCTAATACCGGGGTGTCTGTCTGCACCTCAACATCAATTGCTTCTATAGCTGTCATATTTTCTTGTGATTCTAAAGGAATTGCTTCCTCTTTTTGAGCTACTGTTTCTTCAGGGTCTGTCTGTATCCCTACAAAATTTGTACTGACTGCTTCTTTAGGAAGAGGGTTTCTTCCTTGCACTCTGGACCTTTTGTTCTTCTTTCTTCTGTGGGCCTTATCTGCTTGTTCTAACTGTTTCCTCAATTCCTTAATAATTTACTTGAGTTTAACCACCTTCTGCTTTAATACTTCAGCCTTCTTAGCCTTTTTCTTCAACAGTTTGTTTTCTTTTTTTAACTTTCTAATTTTGTTATGGCTCTTGGCTGATTTTTGTTTATGAGAGGCTTCAAAGTCTTCTTCATTCTGGCCAACAGATGGTTGTTCCTTTATTTCGTATGTCCAAGAGGGCTTCTTGTTTCAAAATGAGGTTCTTCCTATGCTGTGTCCTCTGGAAAATACATTTCAATATCAGGAAAATCTTCAATTGGTTTTGAAGAGGAGGCTTGTTCTGGGCATTTTTCTGGATTATTTGTGCCTCTATTAATTGAGGTTCCCAAGCTTCCCAAAACCCGGGCTATTTCTACCTCATAGCTCTTCATAAATTGTTTTGTTAGATGCTCTAATGTTGGTTGGGTGTCTTCTTGATCATTCCTTTGTGAGGTATGTTTTGCTTTCCCAATTTCTTGAACATTCTCGCGTGGAGACCGTTTTGTAGAATTCTGAAGTTCTTCAGCCTATTTTGTTGTACCCTGAATTTCTTTAGTTGTTTCCTGAATTCGTCTACTTCTTCTCCTTGTCTGAATGATGTTTTTAGGGGCAATTGTTTCTCTCTTCCTCTTTATTGTTAATGCCTGTGTTTGTGAGGTTTGGACCTCTGTGATTTGGGCAGGGTCTGCCTCAGCTTCGGTTTGAGGAGATGGGATTTGTCTTTGGGTAGTAGTCTCCTCTGCCTGTCTATCTTCAATTTCTTGTGGTGGTTCTACATGGCATAATTCAGGCTGCTCCAGTTGTGGAGGTCTATTGGCCTCAATCGGGTTATCCCAGGTCAATTGAGTTTGACTTAGTGCTTTATTTTTTATCAGTTTAACTAATTTGTGGTGACTGATAACAGTAACAGGGTCTTTGGATTTTTTTGTTCTTAAGGCAACCTCATGTATTATGACATTCAAAAAGAAAGGTAGATTAAGTACTAGCCATTTTTTTAAAGCTGCCAACAATTTGAGGTGGCGAGGTCAAATTACATCATATCATCCATCACAGGTGATGTACCGCTGAATTATCCCTGCCAATTCCTTCCATGGTTCTCTGAGGGTACTGGGATTAAGTCCCTTTCCCTTCTTATCCAATTCTTCCCCAGGGTCTGTGAAAGTTTCCACAACTCCCTTCAGTGCCGTGTATCTTCCTGTCCACTGAATTCCTGTGTTAGAGAGGCCTGTGACCTCTGCTAAGATTTCTGAGGTGATTGATATTTGTATGCCTCGCACCATCGAGATTTCTCCCTGTAGATTCTGAAATAATTCAAGAGTGACATTTGTGTCATATCCTTGTAGACGGTTGAAGTACTCCATCCACCCTAGCTGATGCAGGATGTCTCTTGCCTACTTTGTAACCTATAGTAAAGTTGGCTCCCTGCGCACACCTCTACCACCCATTTTGTGAGAAAATGTGGACGACTATCGTTCCTGGTAGCAGACTTGGTTAGACCAGCTCGGAGGAAAAATTACCGAAAATAGCAAATATCAAAGACAACAAATGTTTACAAATGTGGGTATTTATTACAATCATTACTATCTTTATCGAGAAGCATGCTGAGCGTCCACTCCCCTCATTAATATAAAGGTTGACCTTGCCAGTTAGCGTAGGGGAAAGTAATGAGTGTAGGTATTGATGGTGATAAGTAATGATTGTACTGCCGCCGCCAATGGGGATCAATGATTTATTTTCAAACAACATATTTTAACGGTAATCATTAAACGTTAGTCCTCTTTTGTGGAATTGAAATGTACCTATACTCAAAAGAATGCTTTAAGGATACATACGCTGAATAAATTAAATTTGTTCATTTAAATAATATCCCACATATCATAATGTTGTTACTTTTCCGTTTTATTGAATACAACCGAAATATAGCCACGTTATTGAGTGAAGGAAATCTAGAGACACGCAGAAACTTGGCGTTTAAGGTAAACTTCCATACCACAGGCAGAGCCACTGTTGCCAGTAGGCGTCCATATGCTCGTCAGGGTTGCCTTTTAACCCTTAGATGAGCCTATATCCTTGATAATTATTTGAATCGTCTTTTCCAAAAAGACCATTATCCTGGTTTGGTAGCTAGATGGTGATAATGCCACTCACTAGATTGTAACTTAGGTGAACAAGCCGGCTTGTGATGAGACCCCTTGTACTTTGACTAGAAAATGTCAAAGCCCATTTCCCTGGTGTGGTAGCCATAGTGGGAATGTCACTTAGGTTATTATCCTATGATCGTGGTAGGTTGGCTCGTGATGAGACCCCCTATTCTTTTTGAAAATTTTTATTTTTTTTGTAATTTATTTAAGTTTTTCCCGAAAAAAGACCATTATCCTGGTTTGGTATCCAGATGTTGATGATGCCACTCACTAGAGTGTAAATTAAGTGAACAAGTTAGCTCGTGATGAGACCTCTTGTTCTTTGACAAAAGAAAATGTCAAAGGCCATTGCCCTGGTGTGGTAGCCATAGTGGGAATGTCACTTAGGTTAGTATCCAATGATCGTGGTAGGTTGGCTCGTGATGAGACCCCCTATTCTTTGTGGGAAAAGACATAAATTTTATTGATGATTTTTTTTTTAAATGTATGAAGGGAGGCTCATCTACTCCTTAAGAGTAAGGGATGGCGTAAAGAAGTGTAAGGATGCCAAGTAAAAGTGTGCCACAGACTCCTTATTAATTATAAAGGCGAGATATCATTTAAGTGTATTTGTATGTATAAGGGAAAATAAACGAATTATGGTGGTTACAGGTTATTTACAAGGTTTAAGATATTTCGAAGAGAGTGATCCAAAAAAACAATTTGATAAGGTATGGGAGATAGTCCAAAAAATAATGATAGATCGTTAGAAATAATGCTGGTGAAAATTATTTGGTGAAAGTTGTACCCCAAAGGAATGGTTTAGTGTTTTATCAGCAATGTAGGGAAGGAACGACGAAATGAACAAAAGGTGTGCAAAAGGAACAATGAGCGTGAAAAATGAATGACAATTGTTCCATTCAAAGGAACAACAAGCACGCAAAAAAGAACGACAATTGTTCTGTTCAAAGGAACAACAGGCGCGCAAAAGGAACAACAATTGTTCCGTTCAAAGGAACAACAAGCACGCAAAAGAAACAACAATTGTTCCATTCAAAGGAACAACAAGCACACAAAAAGGAACGACAATTGTTCCTTTCAAACGAACAACAGATGCGCAAAAGGAACAATAATTGTTTCATTCAAAGGAACAACAACCGCGCAAAAGGAACAACAATTGTTAGGTTTTTAACCATCTAAATAGGTAATTTTTTAGAAACCTGGAAATGTGTTTTGCTTGAATCTAAGGTTGATTAGTCATCAACTAAATTCATTTATGAGTTGATTTGTTTCAAAATTAAGTAGTGGATGGTTTGTTAATGTTATGAATTTCATTATAGTTGCCCAATTGTTGCTGCTGAATCATGACACATTCATTTCTCTATGAAAGACAGGGTTTGGGTGATGAGATGAAGCGGGAGTTCGGAATAGAAAAGAGTGCTAACTAAGTTCATTACAATTATCCTCCCTAGTTCTGACTTTCTCGAATGATTGTAAAAAATAATAATAAAAAAAAACTAAATAAAATCTACAGAAAACAAAATTATATATAGTATGTACAGTGTTAACAGAATTCAACATTTATGGAGTTGGGGTGGCTGGATTACCTTCCCATCCAGCCAAAATTTGAACGGTAGGGTACTTACTTACCTCTTGGTAGAAAGATTCTTTTAAGGGCAGCTGATGATAGAGTCGTATCCGGTGTCCATTGACCTAAAATGGAGATTCGGACCCGTCGATGGTGCTTAACGTGACTGTGCCATTATCATGGACTTCATTGATTTCGTATGGTCCTAGCCATCGTGTCTGTAATTTTCCCGGAAAATACTGAAATCTGGAATCATAGAGGAGTGCCCAATCACCTTTTTTAAATGATTTTTTCTTGATATGCTTGTCATGCCAAGTCGTTCTCTATTTCTAAATAACAACTGTGCGCTCTACAACAGACATGCATGCTTCATCCAATTCGTTGAGTTACTGAAGGCATTGTTTATGTGCTTTTGTAAGATCCAGTCCGATTTCTTGGGCCATCCTTAGAGTCTTGATTTCAAACTCGATTGGGAAGATGGGTTCTTTGCCATATACTAAATGATAAGGAGAGTAGCCAGTGGTATTACGCCATGTTGTGCGGTAAGCCCATAAGGCATTTGGGAGTTCAGAAGCCCAATTTTGTCTGTTTGTTGAGACAATCTTTGTTAGGATTGCCTCCATGAATTTATTAGTGCTTTCCACTTACCCATTTGCTTGTGGATGGTACAGAGAAGTAATTATGTGTTTAATATGATAATTATCTAGGGTGGTGGTGATTCTATGAGCTGTAAATTGTGACCCCCCATCAGTAATTACCTCTCTTGGTAGTCCATAGCGTACGAATAATTTGAAAAGAAATTTGATGACTACTTCTTTTGTTGCATTTGGTAAGGCTTCTGCCTCTACCCATTTAGTCATGTAGTCCGTTGCGAATAGAATATAGGCCTTCTGATTTGACTTTGGATTAAAAGGGCCAATGAAGTCTAGTGCCCATCTCTCAAATGGTTCTGCTACTACTTGTGCTTTCAAAGGAATTTCATCAGCCTGACTTGGTTTTTCCATCCGTTGACAACTATCATAGGTCTGGACATATTTCTTCGCGTCTCTGAATATTGAGGGCCAATAATAGCCCATCTGCAAAATTTTGTGTCCAGTTCTACAATCTGCAAAATTCCCACCATAGAGCTCATCATGTCTGGCCTTTAGTATGTCGTATATTTCGTCATCTTGTACACATTTATAGATCTGGAGATCAGCTCCTGTATGGAAAAGATATCCACTGATTCAGGTGAATCGTGCGCTACGCTGGATGATCAGTTTTCTGTCCCTTGATGAAAGATGTGCCGATAATATTCCCGCTGCCAGGTAATTTGCCACATCAGCATACCAAGGTGGCTTTGTAGTAACGACAAACATATGGTCGTCTAGAAATCGATCTTCGACTGTTAAGGAGTCGTCTGTTTTGGGTATGTGGGATAGGAATTCTGCGACAAGATTTTCTCTCCTGGGTTGATCTTTGATGGTGATATCAAATTACTGCAACAGAAACAACCATTGAGTGACCCGTCCATTAGTAATTGGTTTATTAGATAGATATATGATAGCAGAATGATCAGTATACAGAATGACCTGATAGCTTGTTACATAATTACGAAATTTATTGATGGCATGTATAATAGCTAAAAACTCCTTCTCTGTTACTGTATAATTAAGTTTAGCTGGAGTAAGATTCTTGCTAATAAAATAAATGGCATAGGGTTTCTTGTCCTCTTCCTATCCGAAAACAACACCTATGGCAATATCTGATGCATCAGTGGAGATGTGAAATGGTATTTTCCAATTTGGCCCCCTCAACACCGGTGCTGTCGAGATCAACTTCTTGAGTCTTGCAAATGCCACATCACACTTTTCAGACCACTGAAACTCTACATTACCAGTCAAAGCATGTAAAGGTTCAACGGTTCTTGCAAAATTTTACATAAATCTACGATAGTATCCTGAAGCACCAAGGAAACTACATACCTCAGTTTGTGTGTGTGATGTAGGTAGATTAAGGATTACCTCTATTTTTCCTGGATCTACTCTAATTCCATATGTAGAGATATAATTCATTAGTACCACACCTTCTGTCATCATCATGTGACATTTTTCGTGGCTTAAACATAACCTGGTTGCAATGCACCGTTCTAGTACTTTCTCCAGATTATTCAGTGCTTGATCGAAGTCGTCCCCATAAGGAGTGAAATCATCCATATAGACTTCAAGTCCTTCACTGATCAGATCATTGAATATGCTCAGAATGGCCCTTTGAAAAGTGGTTGGAGCATTACAAAGTCCAAAGGGTAATACTCTGTATGCAAAAGTGCCCTAGGGGCATGTGAATGTATTTTTATCTTGATCTTCCGGGGCAATCTGAATCTGATTGTACCCACTAAAACCGTCTAGGAAAGAAAATAATTTCTTTCCTGCCAAAGTATCCAGGACCTGGTCAATGAAAGGCAAAGGGAAGTGGTCTTTTTGAGTGGCTTTGTTAAGTTTCCTGTAGTCAACACAGACGCACCATTTCCCATTTTTCTTTGGGACAATCATTAATGGGGAAACCCACCGACTATCTAAGATGGGATATATAAAATCTGCGTCCAACAACTTTTGTAATTCTTCTTTAACGATATCCCTGAGGTGAGGATTCAATCTTCTCTGTGGCTGCCAGATAGGCCAGGCATATTTTTCAACATAAATGTGGTGTGTGCAGAGTTGCTGATCAATACCTTTCATATCAGAATATTCCCATGCAAAAGCTTGCTAGTATTTGGAGAGGACTTGAATTAGCTTTTACTGTTGTTGTTCATCTAAATTGGCATTGATGTTTAGAGACCTCCCTGGTGCAATCTCGATGGGTTTGCTATTATGAACGACTGTATTTGGAATTTGTTGTTCCATTAAATCTTCCAGCAGGTCTCCCTGTGCTTCACAGTCTAGAACATATTGGAGCATCTGGTAGGTCGGGTTACTCATGGTGGCTGGACTATTGATAAACCCATTGATTACGTCATCCTCTAGCTGGTTTTTAAGTCTGGGGGCTTCTTCCTGCGTAAGAGGGGCTCGTAAATCTCTCTCTGGGTATCACGGTGGAGGCAATTGTGGATATACGAAAGTTGGACTTGGCTTAGCAGGAGGATATAAAATGAGATTCTTTGTGATACCCCCTCTAGTGATTGTCATATTACCTGTTCGACATCCTATGTACGCATCTATTGTTGCAAGCCATGGCTTTCCCATTATTAATGGATGCCCTTCAAGTCCACTTCTTGGGTTGATAATGAGGAAGTCCACCGGATATTCCCAAGAGTAGACGAAGATGGCTATATCATGTAATGTGCCAACTGGTCGAACTACCGATCGATCTGCCAACTGCAGCATTATTGCAGTGGGTTCGAAGGAGTCAAAACCCAGGGTATTGCAGGTTTCCATAGTCAGGATGTTGATGGCTGCTCCCAAATCAACTAGTGTATTGGGAAAATAACATCCCTGGATCTAAACTGTCACTATGGGATTCGTCGGATCTGCATATTTGACCGGTTCTAGTCTACCTAAAATTAGATCAGACAAGGCTCGTACCACACAGACTGCTGATGATGGATTTTTAATTTTTCTGACGGGCTTTCTCCCACATAGCTCCTTAATTGTTTTTGCATAGATTGGGATGTCCTAAAGAGTTTGCATGAGTGCAATATTGATATATAAATTCTTGAGTTCCCCTACAATGTCGAAGTTGGGATATACAGCCGGTTTTTCTATCATCAATCTTTCAGGGAACGGAGGGGAGGGCGTTGTATCCTTATCAGGATCTTGTGATTCAATTGTGTTTCCCCCCTGCTTGATTTCTTCTGTTATTACCACAATCGAAGGTGTTATTGCTGGTTGTTTTTCACTCTCCTGCTCTTGAAAAATGTTATTTTCTTCAAGAGAGATTATTCGTCCCAATCTCAACTGTAGTTCGCTGCACCTTACCGAGCTAGTCTCTCTTTCCCCATTCTCCATAATCTAGACGAGCTGAGCTGGTCTGTTTTTTGG
>JASDQU010500647.1:162748-173618 GCA_032191745.1 Picea mariana | reverse complement strand
CAAGAAGGGTACACGTAGGGGCAGGATCACCAAACTCGAGCCCCAGAGTGATTGGGATTCATTCTCGCTCACAATGGGCATCCCTAAAGATAAAAGGGATATTTTTCCTTTACCCACAGGAAACAAGACATCACACCGCATAGAAATTGGAGTGGAAGGAACCTCGCAGCAAGGAGGGATAGTAGAAGTCTTGTCTCCCCAACAACAAATACCTTGGAGAAGGGGCAGACCAAGGAAGAACAAGGAATCTAGGGAAACTCAAATCTCAGTTCAGTCGCATGCATGACCAATCGTTCGACAATTACTTATGCGCAGCTTCCACCTAGAGCCTTTGGAAAGTGCCAGCCGAGGAAGTGGGAGAAGAATGAGCAGGATGGATGCCGTGGGCTTGAACGATCAGGAGACATCTCAGCAGTTGAAGAAAGCAAAGCTAGCCATCGTCGAGCTATACCAAGAAAACAAGGAGTTGAGACAACATTTGGGGACAAATATCACGGAAGCATCAACATCACATGGTCGCGAAGGGAACGTGATGTGGCTCAAGAGACATCTCTGAGAGGCACAGGATATGATTGTACAAATGCATGAAGCTCAATGGTTGGTGAAAGAAAGGTATGCCAAACACTCCATAGAATGTGAAGCAGCCGAATAGATAGCCCCCGCAGCTCTCGCCAGTGAGAAGAAGAAACACGATTAGCCGAGTTCGTTCCTATATTCACAAACATAAGACAAATCTTGATAATTTTGAAGGAGATCATCGCTTAAGACATTTTCCATTTTTACAATGGCCGCAACTATCTATAGCCACTTGCTGCACACTTCCCCCAGCAAATGAGTGTGCAGTAGAAAAACAAGGCCATTACAACAAACAATGGGACTCTAATAGACACCTGTCCACCCAGATACCTAATCAACGACCAAATCCCTATGGTGGATTGCAACGATCACGATGTAGCTAGATGTGCCTTTTGTATATTTTTGGAAAACTTCATGTGAAGATTTTTGTAACGTAGAACAATCAGTTCCCGAGTCTGTAGAGATAACTGTTAGAAAGGTAGGGTAGCCCAAGCATCACCCTCGTTTATATATTTGATTTTTTCGATGTAAGTCAGGTTGGTTGGCAGATTTAGTATAGACGATAACTATTGTATGAAATTTGAGTTCAACCGAAACTTAATGCAAAAGTCCTATAACTTTGATGAAAAGATTCTAATTGTAGTAGTCAGATGCATTATGCTTCTTTTCTTTGCATACATGTTTCCTGTCATCTTTATTCATATCTTTTTCTGTCTACTTCAGAATGAATTTTTGAACCTGTGGATTCGTTGCGTAGCGCCCCTTGTTCGCACCATTTAGACAAAACGTTTTCTTCTAAAAGTTAACTCCGAATTCACCCACAATGGTGCTCTGAGTTACTTCCTATGTTTTTCTCCCTACCACACATTACGATTTTGTACTGAAGACTGTTGCTCACTTAGCCTTATCCTCTCAAGTTCAGTCACCGAGTCATTTTTTTCTGTCGCCTTCCTCGAATCGACTCCATAGCCCAAGTCTTACTTTCTTGGGCCAGTATAACCATTACTTATTATCTCAAGGTGTTAAATCTAGCCACAGCTTTAAATACATATCTCGCGCGGAGATAGAGTCTCCCAAGAGATCCCTCTCCAAGTCTGAAAGCCTAGTTTTGGGCCTCAAAGTTGGTTAAAACAATTACCTCTGTCGTCTGTCTATTAGCCAAACAGATTTACAGAGTGCTAACATTATGGCATCATTGTTAGGGAACGAAATTGAATAGATTTTTCCTTGGGAGAATGACTAATGTTGTAGTTTGACCAATGAGGGTAAAAGAGGGACAAACATCTGCACCAGTTGAAATCTTACTCCGGCGACCCCAGTCAAAAATACCAGTAGCTCCAAGTAGCGTAGTTCAGGAACCCTGGCTCTGAAGACGATCTATACCAGAGAAAATCCTGACCCAAACCCTACAGAGCCTATGTATGACCCCGACAAGATTTTGCGGAGCACTAGAGAGCAAGCATCAGACCCATTCTATTACCTTGACTGAAGTTTTTCCTTACCAAAATATGACTTGCAAAGCATTGATGACCTTGAGTTTGATGCGTTCTTTAAACAAACCATGTTCAGGTCTAAGTCAGAAACCACTTTGGACGAGATAGTTTTCGACCAGAAGATATTTCAAACCCTAGTGTCCAATAATATTCCTCAAGTTCCAAACCCTCCTAGAGCCATGGCCACCGGATTCGTCCCCCTCATTATGCTAGCCCAACTACATGATTTGCCCCAGAATTACAGCCAAAGGATTAATCTCTACAATGTTGAAGGGAACATTTTAGCTCAGAAGCACCTAGATTGGTTCAATGACTTCCTCAACCTCGAATAGGTAGACTATGTAGACACGAAAAATGAGGTTGTTCACACAGAGTTCTGTGGGGGAGGTGAGGTAGTGGTTCAAATCCCTATGACCAACAAGTATTCAAGACTTCACCGAGTTCGAAACATCTTTCATCAATATATAGGGAGACAAGAAGAACCCCTTGCAGTTGTTGACGCAGTACAATAACATGAAGAAGGCACCGAAGGAGACGGTGCAAGAATTCTCAGCCCGTTTCATGAAATTTTATAACTCGATTTCTGCATAATTCTAGCCACCTCTCAGGGTTGCATAGTTGCGGTACACTGACTCTTTCGACAACAATTTCACTTTGCTGTTGAGAGAAAGAAGATCCACAAACCTGGATGTGATAATGAGCAATGTGATTTAAGTAGAGGTAAATATGATGGCATTGGGGAAGATCAAACAGATATTCAACAAAGGCGATAAGAACCCCCAAGGAGATGTGCAACCATCAACGTCGAGATTTGTAGGCGACAAATTCAAATTAATGATGAGAACCATGGAGAAGCTAATGGAGAAGATGTCTATAGGAAACATACCCTCTTCTCGAGAACAACAAGACCCCTATCCCTGGAATCAAAACCTAAGGAGAGGTTAGGTTCCTCAGATTAGACAGAGGGAGTAGAGAGATCAGGGCGACCAACAGACAAGACCTTCGTTCCAAAAAAACTACACAGATGAAGACTTCGATGAGATGTTGGAAGACCAAATGCATTGTTGTGATGACAAGAACTTGCATGTGTTCTTGAAAAAGAGAGAACATGATCGATACATGAACATAAATGACGATTTCATGCTAGAGACAGATGACGCATGGATTGGGAAAACTGATGACGTGTTGTCCTGGGAAACAAAAGAGTTCAGAAAAGGTTATTAGAACGCCATCATGCAGTTTCAGAAGAAATATAAACTCAAGATCAAGGAAGCGTTTATCAAGCCTCAGCAGACTAATCCCATAAGGAAACCTCTGGTGGACGCCCCTTCCACAAGTCGACCGAGGCTGGACAACACGAACAACGATGCAATGGAAAAGGCAAATTCAAAGGAGGAGGCCTTGAAGAAAACTCTGGAAGAAAGCCGATAAGCGAGTGGAAAAGTGGTAGAGAAAGTCTGTCCTCCCTTTAAGTTTGAACATGAAATGGATAAAATCAAAATATCTGTCCCTTTCAATGAACTTATCAAAAAGGGTGAATACCAGGAGAAAATTATTAAAATGTTGAAAATGGGAGGGACCCTTGACACTCTGAATGTCCAAGATGATCACCCTGCTATTCTGTTTGTTCTGCGCGTTGAGGAGACAAGTGATACTGAGGATGCACCTTCATTCTATGTTAGTTTGAAGTTTCATGACATGACCCTTCATAATGCCATGTTGGATTCCGGTGCGTCGCACAACCTCATGCCAAAGGTGATCATGGATGAACTGGGTTTGGATATCATCAGACCCTACAAGGACCTTTTCTCTTTTGATTCAAGGAAAGTCAAGTGCTTGGGTCACATGAAGGATTTGGCTGTGTCATTGGCCCAAATTCCTTCAAAGAACATGGTTATGGATGTGGTCGTGGTGAACATACCCCCTAATTTTGGCATGATGTTGTTTAGATCGTGGGCTGCGAAGTTAAAGGGGACCCTGCAAAGGGACATGTCATACACCACCATTCCAATCTTTGGCCAGGATAGATGGTTGCATAGAGAATTGTTGTTGAAGTATATGGTGAGAAACAAGATGCAGCCAAATAACCATCCCATACACTCCATCGACATTGAGGTTGGCTCTTCTATATTCTACAATGACCTGAGTTTTGAAGAGGAAGAGCCAACAACCATCACGACAACCGATGAGGAGACCACGTGGAAAGGTGAAGAGTGCGTCGACTCAGAGGACTGCGTGGAAAATGAGACATGGAACATGAGCTTTGACGGTGCAGTCGGTAAATAAGGGGTTGGGGCTAGTGTGTGGGTAAGCCCCTCTGAAATGGGCACAAAGCTGCACTCATACAAGCTCGTGTTTGAATGCACTAACAACATGGCCGAGTATGAGGCACTGATTCTAAGCCTGAAGGTATTGAAATAATTAGGCACAAAGAGGATACCAGTGCACAGAGACTCTAAACTGGTCATAAACTAGGTTAAAGGCATATATCAGACAAAGCACCCCAGGCTGAGAGCGTACAAGAACTTGGCATTGGACCTCCTCAAGGAATTTTCGGAGTATGAAATATCTGCTATCCCAAGGGATCAAAATCAAATCGTCGATGGGTTGGCCACCTTGGCCTCAATTTTTAAAATCCCCATATTCCCAAACAAGAAATATGAGATTGAAGTCAAAAACAGGCTAGCAGTGCCTGATAATATCAAGTACTGGTAGGTGTTTGAGGATGACAAACAAGTAGAAAGATTTCTCCATATGAGCAATGAGTTCGCTAACACAAACGTTGATGACGAATGTTGTTGCGACGAAGATGGGAGCACAGATGCACGCAATAATGATGACCCTTTCTAGAACCAGATCGCAGGAAGGGACATAATACAACTGAAAAACATCATTCTGAAGGGGTTAGTGTTGTTGGAAAAGTTGTTCGACGAAAATGATGTGGCCAAAAATCCCAATATCACTGCAAGTGAAGAGGACGTGGAATATTGAAACATCGGGACTAAGGAGAACCCGAAAATGATAAAATTATTGAAAAATCTCAGTCCATAGGTCAGGCAAGACTACGTCAAGCTCATGAAATATTTTCCCGACGTCTTTGCATGGAGCTGTGATGATTTGAAGGTGTGTGACACTGAATTAATCCAGCATCTCATCCCTCTCAAAGAAGATCAGAAGTCATTCAAACAAAAAATGCGACGGATAAATCCCATGCTACTGTCGTTGATCGAGAAGGAGGTAAAGAAACTGTTTGAAGATAAAATTATCGTTTCTTTAAGATTCTTGAAATGGGT
Source organism: Picea mariana (assembly GCA_032191745.1). Lineage (NCBI taxonomy): Eukaryota > Viridiplantae > Streptophyta > Pinopsida > Pinales > Pinaceae > Picea > Picea mariana. Next base: position 168,256 of record JASDQU010500647.1, on the reverse strand, counting down.
AGCTAATTTGGCACCTGTAGGAAATAAGAGTGGTGAGATAAGACTGTGTGTGGAATTCTGAAACTTGAACAAAGTGTCCCTAAAGGACCACTACCCTCTCCCTAAAATGGACTATATCCTGCAAAAGGTGGAAGGGTCCCAGAAGATGTCCATGTTGGACAGTTTTTTGGGATATAATCAGATCATGTTCCACCCAGACAACAGAGAAAAAATAGCTTTCACAACTCCATGGGGAACATTCATGTACGCCAAGATGCCATTCGACCTGATGAATGATGGAGCTACTTTCCAGAGGGAAATGGATATCACGTTTTCTGACGAAAAGGACAAGTTCATTGTGATCTATGTGGACGACATCACGGTATACTCTACCTCCGACAAACAACACCTCGAGCATCTAAAGAAGGTTTTCCCAAAATGCAGGAAGTTCGGCATATCGTTGAATCCAAAGAAATCACATTTCCGGGTGGAAGAAGGGAAGTTGTTGGGACATATTATCTTGAAGGAAGGCATTAAGATAGATCCCAGTTGGGTTGAAGGAATCTTAAAAATCGACACTCCACGCAGTAAAAAAGAAGTGCAATCCTTCCTAGGAAAAGTAAACTTCTTGAGGAGATTCATCCTAAACCTGACAGAGATCATAAAGCATATAACCTGCATGCCCGGGAAGGGAAATGAGATCAAGTGAAATCCAGAGGCTAAGAAATGTTTCAAAGATATCAAAGTAGCGCTGAATAGAGCCCCTGTGCTAGCTATTCCAAACTTCACAAAGGATTTCATCCTATTTTCATTCGCCTCAGAGCACACTATTGTTGGCGTGTTGTTGCAGAAAGGCGAATAGAACTTCGAGAAACCTATATCCTATTTCAATAGGACGTTGAGGGATGCTCCACTAAGGTATGCCATTATGGAAAAACAAGCATATGCCTTAGTTAAAGCCTTGAAGGAGTTCAGGACATACATATTGCACTCCCACGTTATTGCTTATGTGCCCAACAATTCAGTTAACGATTTCTTGACTCATCTTGACCCCGAAGGGAGGACAGGAAAATGGATAGTGGCCATGTTGGAATATGACCTAGAGATCAAGCCAATGAAACTAATCAAGGGTCAGGGCCTCACGAAGATAACGGCGTAGTCAGACCGTGGTGCTGCGGGGATAAACTTCATCGTCGATCTGTCACAGAGCCCTCAAGAAGAAACAATTGCACAGGTGTCCTAGGAGTTCATCGATTCGTCGTGGTATGCAGATATCATCTATGTGTTGAAGAACCTCCAGGCCCCTCCGGACGTGAGTAAGACTAAGGAAATATTTCTCAAGCTTAAAGTAGTAAATTTCTGTATCTTGGACAACTCACTCTACTGGAAAGATGGGGGAATGTTGTTGAGATGTTTGCTGGAGAATGACGCGAAGTGAGCCACATAAGAATTTCACAAGGGTGATTGCAAGGGACACCATTACTAGAATACCATAGCACACAAAATCCTTAGGGAAGGTTACTATTGGCCTACAATATTCACAGACATGTACAAAGCAGTCTCTAGCTACCACGAATGTCAGATTTTCGACGGGATAAGAAAGTTGCACCCCTTGCCACTAAAGCCGATCTCAGTCGAGGCGACGTTCATGCAGTGGGGTCTAGATTTCATAGAGGAAATAAATCTACCATCCTCAACGCAACACAAATTGATACTCATAGCCAATGAATAATTCATGAAATGGATAGAACCGATCCCCACGAAACACGCTACTAACACATTCACCATCCAATTCTTGGAGACAAACATCTTGTCAAGGTTCGAGTGTCCCGTCAAGATCATAACAGACAATGCGTCCGCATTCAAGTCCAAGAGGATGGAAAAGTTTTTCCAGGATTACAATATAACCTCGGGGCATTCTATGGTGTACTACCCACAAGGAAATGGGTTAGCAGAATCCTAAAATAAAAGCCTAAAGAGGATCATCAAAAGGCTATTGCAAGATAACATGAAATCTTGGCATAAAAATATTATCTACGTGTTGTGGGCAGATCGGGTTACGACCAAGAAGTCCATTTCAACATTGTCTTTCCAGATTGTATATGGTGTAGACACAATTTTCCCTACTACACTGGGCATGCCCGTCAGAAAACGGTTGCAAGAACAGGAGGCCGAGCCAAATGACATGCAAAGAAAAATAAATCAGTTGGTTCACACACAACAGATGAGGGAACAAGTGTACAATTGATCACAGCTCCACCAGGAAAGGATGAAGAAAGCCTTTGACAAGCGTTCCAAGCCAAAATATTTCTGGTTGGGTGATATAGTGTTGAGATGGCACGCGAGAAATGAGGGAAAAGGAAAGCACAGAAAGTTTGACAACCTATGGATGGGTCCATTCAGAATCGGTGCACATTGCAGAAATAATGCTTATTTTCTAGAGGAGCTAAATGGGGAGTGCATTGGTTGGGGGCTTGTAAATGACAAGTTCCTCAAACATTATCTGATGAAATAAATTCTGTTTAAGTCATTTGTCATTGTAAATAGTCATTTTATTTTTGTGTCAAGTCAATAGGACAACAAAAAATTGAAGCCCGAAGTGAAGGCCCTGAGTTTTATGCTGAGTATTTTAGAACTGCATCGATAGGTTTAGGTCGTGCCCTATTTTTCATATTGCAATGTAAAAGAGTCGAAATAAGGCCCAATGGTCAGGCACTTGGTCTACTGTTCTTTGCTACCTTGTAGAGAGGATAGCATCCTCGTTGGAGCCATCTATTAACGCCGTCATTTTTCTTTCAGTTAGATTCAGTTTTTCAGTTGAGTTATAGCCCATGTGTAAAAGTACATGAAGTTAGGTACGTAGAAATGAAGGAGTCAAAGTCAGCAAGTGGTCGGTTGGCCATTGGAAGTGGGAAGGGATGTCAGAATTGAAACGTACGTAAAGGGTAATGGTATGTCGTTCGTTCCCAGAAAGTCGAGTTCTATCAAAGTTGGTCTCTACGTGCCCCAGGTCGAGCCAAGTAGTTAATGGATGTCACATCAACAGGTGCTATAACTATTATTAGTTCATCATGGAGGCCGAAGGAATGAAAATTTGCGGCATTTGCATCATGTATGCCCTGCAACCCTTATCGCCTGTACTCTACATGCATGGATGTGTTATGGGAAATATGCAACTCGATTCGAAACATCCAGTCGCCATGAGTTCACTGTTCCTTGGAACGATTCCTCCTTTCCCCCGTTTTTTTATAAATCCTAGAGCTCCTACACCCATGTTATTCACGAAATCAGTTTCAAGCTCTATTTGTAAGTTTTCTTGTAGGCCAAGGTCGATCGGATTCTCCATCTTGGGCATCCACCTGACATACTGCACGCAAGATAGAAACTGATTGCGCCATGACGACCTTTGAGAACATGAAGAAGGGTACACGTAGTGGTAATATCGCCAGACCCGAGCCCCAGAGTGATTGGGATTCATTATCGCTCACAACAGACATCCCCAAAGATAAAAGGAAGATTTTTCCTTTACCAATGGGAAAGACGACATCACACCGTGCAGAACTTGGAGTGGAAGGAACCGCACAACAAGGATGGACAGTAGAAGTCTTGTCTCCCCAACAACAGATACCTCAGAGAAGGGGCAGACCAATGAAGAACAAGGAAGCTAGGTAAACTCAAATCTCAGATGAGTCACGTGCACAACCAATCGTTGAACAATTACTTATGTGTGTCGTCCGCTTGGAGCCATTGGAAAGTACCAACCGAGAAGTGGGGGAAGAACAAGGACGATGGATTTCACAGGATAGAATAATCAAGAGACATATCAACAATTGAAGTAAGCAAAACTAGCCATCATTGAATTGTACCAAGAAAATAAGGAGTTGAGACAACAACTGGCAAAAAAGATCATAGAAGCATCAACAACACATGGTTGTGAAGGGAATGTGAAGTGGCTCAAGAGATAGCTCCGAGAGGTGCAGGATACAATTGTACAGTTGTGCGAAGATCAGTAGCTGGTGGAAGAAAGGTATGCAAAAAACTCTAGAGAATGTGAAGCAGATGAAGAGATAGCCCACGCAGCTCTCGCCAGCAAGTAGAAGAAACAAGATTAACAGAGTTTGTTCCTGTATTCGCAAACAAACGACAAATCTTGATAATTTTGAAGGAGATGATCGCCTAAGACATTTTCCATTTTAACAACGACCACAATTGTCTACAACCACTTGATGCACACACTTCCCCCAACAAATGAGCATGCGACAGAAAAACAAGGCCATTATAGTAGACAACGAGACTTTGACAGACACTTGTCCACCCGGATACCTGATCGATGACCAAATACCCATGGCGGATTGCAATGATCACGATGTAGCCAGATGTGCCTTTTGTCTATTTTTGGAAAACATCATGTGAAGAGTTTTGTAACGCATAATAGTCAGTTCCCGAGTCTATATAGATAACTATTATAAAGGTAGGGTAGCCCAAGTGGCGCCCTCATTTATATATTTGATTTTTTCAATGTAAGCCAGTTTGGTTGGCATATTTAGTATAGACGATAAATATTGTATGAAATTTGAGTTTGACCGAAACTCAATGCAAAAGTCTTGTAGCTTTGATGAAAAGATTATAATTGTAGTAGTCAGATGTATTGTTCTTTCTTTCTTTGCGTACGTGCTTCCTGTCATATTTATTCATATCTTTTTCTTTTTACTTAGAAATGAATTTTCGAAATTGTGGATTCACTACATAGAGCCCCTTGTTCGCGCCATTTAGACAAAACGTTTTCTTCTAAAAGTTAACTTTGAATTCACCCACAGAGGTGCTCCAAGTTACTTCCTATGTTTTTATCCTCACCACACATTATGATTTTGCACTGAAGACTGTTGCTCGATTAGCCTTATCCTCTCAAGTTCAATCACTGAGTTATTTGTTTATGTCGCCTTCCTCAAATCGACTCCATAGCCCAATTCCTACTTTCTTGCACCAATATAACCAAAACCTATTATCTCAAGGTGTTAAATCTAGCCACAGCTTTAAAGCCATATCCTGCACGGAGACAGAGTCTCCCGAGAGAGCCCTCTCCAGGTATGAAAGGCTAGTTTCAGGCCTCAAAGTTGGTTGAAATAGTTACCTCTATCGTTTATCTATCAATCGAACATATTTATAGAGTGTTAACACATGGCATCCTCCATTTCCCATGTAGCTTCATCTGGACCAAAGTGTTTCCCCTACACCTTGACCTGTGCAATGGTTATGTTCCTGAGTGGGATTTCCTTCCTGTCTATTATGCATTGTGGATTTGGCAGGAATTCTCCCTCTGGTTCCACCTGAATCACATACCAATCAATTATATTATTAGAGTCATGTACATATTTCTTTAGTAACGAAACATGGAAAACATTATGTGCCTTCACTATGGGAGGAAGTGCTAGTCTATATGCTACAGGTCCCACTTTATAAAAAAATTAAAATTTTCCACAATACCAAGGTGCCATCTTGGCACAAGCTCCCATTCTCAAGGAACTTTTT
>JASDQU010500647.1:152467-162728 GCA_032191745.1 Picea mariana | reverse complement strand
TGGTGAAAGAAAGGTATGCCAAACACTCCATAGAATGTGAAGCGGCCGAATAGATAGCCCGCGCAGCTCTCGCCAGTGAGAAAAAGAAACACGATTAGCCGAGTTTGTTCCTATATTCACAAACATAAGACAAATCTTGATAATTTTGAAGGAGATCATCGCCTAAGACATTTTCCATTTTTACAATGGCCGCAACTATCTATAGCCACTTGCTGCACACTTCCCCCAGCAAATGAGCGTGCAGTAGAAAAACAAGGTCGTTACAACAAACAATGGGACTTTGATAGACACCTATCCACCCGGATACCTAATCAACGACCAAATCCCTATGGTGGATTGCAACGATCACGATGTAGCTAGATGTGCCTTTTGTATATTTTTGGAAAACTTCATGTGAAGAGTTTTGTAACGTAGAACAATCAGTTCCCGAGTCTGTAGAGATAACTTTTAGAAAGGTAGGGTAGCCCAAGCATCACCCTCGTTTATATATTTGATTTTTTTGATGTAAGTCAGGTTGGTTGGCAGATTTAGTATAGATGATAACTATTGTATGAAATTTGAGTTCAACCGAAACTTAATGCAAAAGTCCTATAGCTTTGATGAAAATATTCTAATTGTAGTAGTCAGATGCATTATGCTTCTTTTCTTTGCGTACATGTTTAGAGTCATCTTTATTCATATCTTTTTCTGTCTACTTCAGAATGAATTTTTGAACCCGTGGATTCGTTGCGTAGCGCCCCTTTTTTGCACCATTTAGACAAAACGTTTTCTTCTAAAAGTTAACTCCAAATTCACCCACAATGGTGCTCTGAGTTACTTCCTATGTTTTTCTCCCTGGCACACATTACGATTTTGTACTGAAGACAGTTTCTCACTTAGCCTTATCCTCTCAAGTTCAGTCACCGAGTCATTTTTTTCTGTCACCTTCCTCGAATCGACTCCATAGCCCAAGTATTACTTTCTTGGGCTAGTATAACCATTACTTATTATCTCAAGGTGTTAAATATAGCCACAGATTTAATTACATATCTCGCGCGGAGATAGAGTCTCCCAAGAGATCCCTCTCCAAGTCTGAAAGCCTAGTTTTGGGCCTCAAAGTTGGTTAAAACAATTACCTCTGTCATCTGTCTATTAGCCAAACAGATTTACAGAGTGCTAACATTATGGCATCATTGTCGGGGAACGAAATTGAATAGATTTTCCTTGGGAGAACGACTATTGTTGTAGTTTGACCAATGAGGGTAAAAGAGGGACAAACATCTGCACCAGTTGAAATCTTACCCTGGCGACCCCAGTCAAAAATACCAGTAGCTCCAAGTAGCGCAGTTCAGGAACCCTGGCTCTGAAGACGATCTATACCAGAGAAAATCCTGACCCAAACCCTACAGAGCCTATGTATGACCCCGACAAGATTCTACGGAGGACTAGAGAGCAAGCATCAGACCCATTCTATTACCTTGAATGAAGTTTGTTCTTACCAAAATATGACGTGCAAAGCATTGATGACCTTGAGTTTGATGCGTTCTTTAAACAAACCATGTTCAGGTCTAAGTCGGAAACCATTTTGGACGAGATAGTTTTCAACCAGAAGATATTTCAAACCCTAGTGTCCAATAATATTCCTTAAGTTCCAAACCCTCCTAGAGCCATGGCCACCGGATTCGTCCCCCTCATTATGCCAGCCCAACTGCATGATCTACCCCAGAATTACAGCCAGAGGATTAATCTCTACGATGTTGAAGGGAACATTTTAGCCCATAAGCACCTGGATTGGTTCAATGACTTCCTCAACCTCGAATAGGTAGACTATGTAGACACGAAAAATGAGGTTGTTCACACAGAGTTTTGTGGGGCAGGTGAGGTAGTGGTTCAAAGCCCTATGACCAACAAGTATTCAAGACTTCACCGAGTTCGAAACATCTTTCATCAATATATAGGGAGACAAGAAGAACCCCTTGCAGTTGTTGACGCAGTACAATAACATGAACAAGGCACCGGAGGAGACGGTGCAAGAATTCTCATCCCGTTTCATGAAATTTTATAACTCGATTCCTGCATAATTCCAGCCACCTCTCAGGGTTGCATAGTTGCGGTACACTGACTCTTTCGACAACAATTTCACTTTGTTGTTGAGAGAAAGAAGATCCACAAACTTGGATGTGATAATGAGCAATGTGATTGAAGTAGAGGTAAATATGATGGCGTCGGGGAAGATCAAACAGATATTCAACAAAGGCGATAAGAACCCCCAAGGATATGTGCAACCATCAACGTCGATATTTGTAGGCGACAAATTCAAATTAATGATGAGAACCATGGAGAAGCTAATGGAGAAGATGTCTATAGGAAACAAACCCGCTTCTCGAGAACAACATGACCCCTATCCCTGGAATCAAAACCTAAAGAGAGGTTAGGTTCCTCAGATTAGAGAGAGGGAGTAGAGAGATCAGGGCGACCAACAGACAAGACCTTCGTTCCAAAGAAACTACGCAGATGAAGACTTCGATGAGATGTTGGAAGACCAAATGCATTGTTGTGATGACAAGAACTTGCATGTGTTCTTGAAAAAGAGCGAACATGATCGATACATGAACATAAATGACGATTTCATGCTGGAGACAGATGACGCATGGATTGGGAAAAATGATGACGCGTTGTCCCGAGAAAACAAAAGAGTTCAGAAAAGGTTATTAGAACGCCATCATGCAGTTTCAAAAGAAATATAAACTCAGGATCAATGAAGCGTCTATCAAGCCTCAGCAGACTAATCCTATAAGGAAACCTCTGGTGGACGCCCCTTCCACAAGTCGATCGAGGCTGGACAACACGAACAACGATGCAATGGAAAAGGCAAATTCAAAGGAGGATGCCTTGAAGAAAACTCTGGAAGAAAGTCGATAAGCGAGTGGAAAAGTGGTAGAGAAAGTCTGTCCTCCCTTTAAGTTTGAACATGAAATGGATAAAATCAAAATCTCTGTCCCTTTCAATGAACTTATCAGAAAGGGTGAATACCAGGAGAAAATTATTAAAATGTTGAAAATGGGAGGGACCCTTGACACTCTGAATGTCCAAGATGATCACCCTGCTATTCTGTTTGTTCTGCGCGTTGAGGAGACACGTGATACTGAGGATGTACCTTCATTCTACGTTAGTTTGAAGTTTCATGACATGACCCTTCATAATGCCATGTTGGATTCCGGTGCGTCGCACAACCTCATGCCAAAGGTGATCATGGATGAACTGGGTTTGGATATCACCAGACCCTACAAGGACCTTTTCTCTTTTGATTCGAGGAAAGTCAAGTGCTTGGGTCACATGAAGGATTTGGCTGTGTCATTGGCCCAAATTCCTTCAAAGAACATGGTTATGTATGTGGTCGTGGTGAACATACCCCCTAATTTTGGCATGATGTTGTCTAGATCGTGGGCTACGAAGTTAAAGGGGACCCTACAAAGGGACATGTCATACACCACCATTCCAATCTTTGGCCAGGATAGACGGTTGTATAGAGAATTGTTGTTGAAGTATATGGTGAGAAACAAGATGCAGCCAAATAACCATCCCATACACTCCATCGACATTGAGGTTGGCTCTTCTATATTCTACAATGACCTGAGTTTTGAAGAGGAAGAGCCAACAACCATCATGATAACCGATGAGGAGACCACGTGGAAAGGAGAAGAGTGCATCGACTCAGAGGACTGCGTGGAAAATGAGACATGGAACATGAGATTTGACGGCACGGTCAATATATAAGGGGTTGGGGCTAGTGTGTGGGTAAGCCCCTCTGAAATGGGCACAAAGCTGCACTCATACAAGCTCGTGTTCGAATGCACTAACAACATGGCCGAGTATGAGGCACTGATTCTAAGCCTGAAGGTGTTGAAATAATTAGGCACAAAGAGGATAGCGGTGCACAGAGACTCTAAACTGGTCATAAACTAGGTTAAAGGCATATATCAGACAAAGCACCCTAGGCTGAGAGCGTACAAGAACTTGGCATTGGACCTCCTCAAGGAATTTTCGGAGTATGAAATATCTGCTATCCCAAGGGATCAAAATCAGATCGTCGATGGGTTGGCCACCTTGGCCTCAATTTTTAAAATCCCCATATTCCCAAACAAAAAATATGAGATTGAAGTCAAAAACAGGCTAGCAGTGCCTGATAATATCAAGTACTGGCAGGTGTTTGAGGATGACAAACAAGTAGAAAGATTTCTCCATATGAGCGATGAGTTTGCTAACACAAACGTTGATGACGAATGTTGTTGCAACGAAGATGGGAGCACAGATGCACGCAATAATGATGACCCTTTCTAGAACCAGATCGCAGGAAGGGACATAATACAACTGAAAAACACCATTCTGAAGGGGTTAGTGTCGTTGGAAAAGTTGTTCGACGAAAATGATGTGGCCAAAAATCCCAATATCGCTGCAAGTGAAGAGGACGTGGAATATTGAAACATCGGGACTAAGGAGAACCCGAAAATGATAAAATTATTGAAAAATCTCAGTCCATAGGTAAGGAAAGACTACGTCAAGCTTATGAAATATTTTCCCGATGTCTTTGCATGGAGCTGTGATGATTTGAAGGTGTGTGACACTGAATTAATCCAGCATGTCATCCCTCTCAAAGAAGATCAGAAGTCGTTCAAACAAAAACTGCGACGGATAAATCCCATGCTACTGTCGTTGATCGAGAAGGAGGTAAAGAAACTGTTTGAAGATAAAATTATCGTTTCTTTAAGATTCTCGAAATGGGTAGCTAATTTGGTACCTGTAGGAAATAAGAGTGGTGAGATAAGGCTGTGTGTGGAATTCCGAAACTTGAACAAAGTGTCCCTAAAGGACCACTACCCTCTCCCTAAAATGGACTATATCCTGCAAAAGGTGGAAGGGTCCCAGAAGATGTCCATGTTGGATAGTTTTTTGGGATATAATCAGATCATGTTCCACCCAGACAACAGAGAAAAAATAGCTTTCACAACTCCATGGGGAACGTTCATGTACGCCAAGATGCCATTCGACCTGATGAATGATGGAGTTACTTTCCAGAGGGAAATGGATATCACGTTTTCTGACGAAAAGGACAAGCTCATTGTGATCTATGTGGACAACATCAAGGTATACTCTACCTCTGACAAACAACACCTCGAGCATCTAAAGAAGGTTTTCCCAAAATGCAGGAAGTTCGGCATATCGTTGAATCCAAAGAAATCACATTTCCGAGTGGAAGAAGGGAAGTTGTTGGGACATATTATCTTGAAGGAAGGCATTAAGATAGATCCCAGTTGGTTTGAAGGAATCTTAAAAATTGACACTCCACGCAGTAAAAAAGAAGTGCAATCCTTCCTAGGAAAAGTAAACTTCTTGAGGAGATTCATCCTAAACCTGACAGAGATCATAAAGCATATAACCTGTATGCTCGGGAAGGGAAATGAGATCAAGTGAAACCCAAAGGCCAAGAAATGTTTCAAAGATATCAAAGTGGCGCTGACTAGAGCCCCTGTGCTAGCCAGTCCAAACTTCAAAAAGGATTTCATCCTATTTTCATTCGCCTCAGAGCACACTATTGTTGGCGTGTTGTTGCAGAAAGGTGAATAGAACTTCGAGAAACCTATATCCTATTTCAATAGGACGCTGAGGGATGCTCCACTAAGGTATGCCATTATGGAAAAACAAGCATATGCCTTAGTTAAAGCCTTGAAGGAGTTCAGGACATACATATTGCACTCCCATGTTATTGCTTATGTGCCCAACAATTCAGTTAACAATTTCTTGACTCATCTTGACCCCGAAGGAAGGACATGAAAATGGATAGTGGCCATGTTGGAATATGACCTAGAGATCAAGCCAATGAAACTAATCAAGGGTCAGGGCCTCACGAAGCTAATGGTGCAGTCGGACCGCGGCGCTGTGGGGATAAACTTCATCGTCGATCTGTCACAGAGCCCTCAAGAAGAAACAATTGCACATGTGTCCTAGGAGTTCATCGATTCGTCGTGGTATGTAGATATCATCTATGTGTTGAAGAACCTCCAGGCCCCTCCGGACGTGAGTAAGACTAAGGAAAGATTTCTCAATCTTAAAGTAGTAAATTTCTGTATCTTGGACAACTCACTCTACTGGAAAGATCTTGGGGGAATGTTGTTGAGATGTTTGCTGGAGAATGACGCGAAGCGAGCCACATAAGAATTTCACAAGGGCGACTGCAGGGGACACCATTACTAGAATACCATAGCACACAAAATCCTTAGGGAAGGTTACTATTGGCCTACAATATTCATAGACATGTACAAAGCAGTCTCCAGCTACCATGAATGTCAGATTTTCGACGGGATAAGAAAGTTGCACCCCCTACCACTAAAGCCGATCTCAGTCGAGGCGACGTTCATGCAGTGGGGTCTAGATTTCATAGAGGAAATAAATCTACCATCCTCAACGCAACACAAATTGATACTCACATCCAATGAATACTTCATGAAATGGATAGAAGCGATCCCCACGAAACACGCTACTGACACATTCATCATCCAATTCTTGGAGACAAACATCTTGTCAAGGTTTGAGTGTCCCGTCAAGATCATAACAGACAATGCGTCCGCATTCAAGTCCAAGAGGATGGAAAAGTTTTTCCAGGATTACAATATAACCCTGGGGCATTCTATGGCATACTACCCACAAGGAAATGGGTTAATAAAAGCCTAAAGAGGATCATCAAAAGGCTATTGCAAGATAACATGAAATCTTGGCATAAAAATATTATCTACGTGTTGTGGGCAGATCGGGTTACGACCAAGAAGTCCATTTCAACATTGCCTTTCCAGATTGAATATGGTGTAGACACAATTTTCCCTACTACACTGGGCATGCCCGTTAGAAAACGGTTGCAAGAACAGGAGGCCGAGACAAATGACATGCAAAGAAGAATAAATCAGCTGGTTCACACACAACATATGAGGGAACAAGTGTACAATCGATCACAGCTCCACCGGGAAAGGATGAAGAAAGCCTTTGACAAGCGTTCCAAGCCAAAATATTTCTGGTTGGGTGATATAGTGTTGAGATGGCACGTGAGAAATGAGGGAAAAGGAAAGCACAGAAAGTTCGACAACCTGTGGATGGGTCCATTCAGAATCAGTGCACATTGCAGAAATAATGCTTATTTTCTAGAGGAGCTAAATGGGGAGTGCGTTGGTTGGGGGCCTGTAAACGACAAGTTCCTCAAACATTATCTGATGAAATAAATTCTGTTTAAGTCATTTGTCATTGTAAATAGTCGTTTTATTTTTGTGTCAAGTCAATAGGACAGCAAAAAATTGAAGCCCGAAGTGAAGGCCCTGAGTTTTATGCTGAGTATTTTAGAACTGCATCGATAGGTTTAGGTCGTGCCCTATTTTTCATATTGCAATGTAAAAGAGTCGAAATAAGGCCCAATGGTCAGGCACTTGGTCTACTATTCTTTGCTACCTCGTAGAGAGGATATCATCCTCGTTGGAGCCATTTATTAACGCCGCCATTTTTCTTTCAGTTAGAGTCAGTTTTTCAGTTGAGTTATAGCCCATGTGTAAAAGTACGTGAAGTCAGGTACGTAGAAATGAAGGAGTCGAAGTCAGCAAGTGGTCGATTGGCCATTGGAAGTGGGAAGGGATGTCAGAATTGAAACGTACGTAAAGGGTAATGGTATGTCGTTCGTTCCCAGAAAGTCGAGTTCTGTCAAATTTGGTCTCTACGTGCCCCAGGTCGAGCCAAGTAGTTAATGGAGGTCACATCAACAGGTGCTATAACTATTATTAGTTCATCATGGAGGCTGAAGGAATGAAAATTTGTGGCGTTTGCATCATGTATTCCCTGCAACCCTTATCACCTGTACGCTACATGCATGGATGTGTTATGGGAAATCTGCAACTCGATTCAAAACATCCAGTCTCCATGAGTTCACTATTCCTTGGCACGATTCCTCCTTCCCCCCGTTTTGTTATAAATCCCAGAGCTCCTACACCCATGTTATTCACGAAATCAGTTTCAAGCTCTGTTTGTAAGTTTTCTTGTAGGCCAAGGTCAATCAAATTCTCCATCTTGGGCATCCACCCGACATAATGTACGCAAGATAGAAAATGATTGCACCATGACGACCTCTGAGAACATGAAGAAGGGTACACGTAGTGGCAAGATCGCCAGACCCAAGCCCCAGAGTGATTGGGATTCATTATCGCTCACAACAAACATCCCCAAAGATAAAAGGAAGATTTTTCCTTTACCAATGGGAAAGACGACATCACACCGTGCAGAACTTGGAGTGGAAGGAACCACGCAACAAGGATGGATAGTAGAAGTCTTGTCTCCCCAAAAATAGATACCTCAGAGAAGGGGCAGACCAATGAAGAACAAGGAAGCTAGGTAAACTCAAATCTCAGATGAGTCACGTGCACAACCAATCGTTGAACAATTACTTATGTGTGTCGTCCGCTTGGAGCCATTGGAAAGTACCAACCGAGAAGTGGGGGCAGAACAAGGACGATGGATTTCGCAGGATAGAATAATCAAGAGACATATCAACAATTGAAGTAAGCGAAACTAGCCATCGTTGAATTGTACCAAGAAAATAAGGAGCTGAGACAACAACTGGCAAAAAAGATCACAGAAGCATCAACAACACATGGTTGTGAAGGGAATGTGAAGTGGCTCAAGTGATAGCTCTGAGAGGTGCAGGATACGATTGTACAGTTGTGCGAAGATCAGTAGCTGGTGGAAGAAAGGTATGCAAAACACTCCATAGAATGTGAAGCAGATGAAGAGATAGCCCATGCAGCTCTCGCCAGCGAGCAGAAGAAACAAGATTAACAGAGTTTGTTCCTGTATTCGCAAACAAACGACAAATCTTGATAATTTTGAAGGAGATGATCGCCTAAGACATTTTCCATTTTAACAACGACCACAATTGTCTACAACCACTTGATGCACACACTTCCCCCAACAAATGAGCATGCGACAGAAAAACAAGGCCATTATAGTAGACAACGAGACTTTGACAGACACTTGTCCACCCGGATACCTGATCGATGACCAAATACCCATGGCGGATTGCAATGATCACGATGTAGCCAGATGTGCCTTTTGTCTATTTTTGGAAAACATCATGTGAAGAGTTTTGTAACGCATAATAGTCAGTTCCCGAGTCTATATAGATAACTATTATAAAGGTAGGGTAGCCCAAGTGGCGCCCTCATTTATATATTTGATTTTTTCAATGTAAGCCAGTTTGGTTGGCATATTTAGTATAGACGATAAATATTGTATGAAATTTGAGTTTGACCGAAACTCAATGCAAAAGTCTTGTAGCTTTGATGAAAAGATTATAATTGTAGTAGTCAGATGTATTGTTCTTTCTTTCTTTGCGTACGTGCTTCCTGTCATATTTATTCATATCTTTTTCTTTTTACTTAGAAATGAATTTTCGAAATTGTGGATTCACTACATAGAGCCCCTTGTTCGCGCCATTTAGACAAAACGTTTTCTTCTAAAAGTTAACTTTGAATTCACCCACAGAGGTGCTCCAAGTTACTTCCTATGTTTTTATCCTCACCACACATTATGATTTTGCACTGAAGACTGTTGCTCGATTAGCCTTATCCTCTCAAGTTCAATCACTGAGTTATTTGTTTATGTCGCCTTCCTCAAATCGACTCCATAGCCCAATTCCTACTTTCTTGCACCAATATAACCAAAACCTATTATCTCAAGGTGTTAAATCTAGCCACAGCTTTAAAGCCATATCCTGCACGGAGACAGAGTCTCCCGAGAGAGCCCTCTCCAGGTATGAAAGGCTAGTTTCAGGCCTCAAAGTTGGTTGAAATAGTTACCTCTATCGTTTATCTATCAATCGAACATATTTATAGAGTGTTAACACATGGCATCCTCCATTTCCCATGTAGCTTCATCTGGACCAAAGTGTTTCCCCTACACCTTGACCTGTGCAATGGTTATGTTCCTGAGTGGGATTTCCTTCCTGTCTATTATGCATTGTGGATTTGGCAGGAATTCTCCCTCTGGTTCCACCTGAATCACATACCAATCAATTATATTATTAGAGTCATGTACATATTTCTTTAGTAACGAAACATGGAAAACATTATGTGCCTTCACTATGGGAGGAAGTGCTAGTCTATATGCTACAGGTCCCACTTTATAAAAAAATTAAAATTTTCCACAATACCAAGGTGCCATCTTGGCACAAGCTCCCATTCTCAAGGAACTTTTT